>KZ537971.1:77852-148462 GCA_000934665.2 Catajapyx aquilonaris
GGGGGGGGGGGGAGTTTGTTTTGGCTGGAACTCTTTGCTTTCATTTTACTGCGCTCTTTGGGATGGGATAGGGACGGAAGGAAGCGGCTGTGGACTATTAATTACGGAAGCAACTCCGGAATTTCCCTGGAAGGACCGTGGGAAACCACAGAAAACCTCGGTCAGAGTTGCCGGCCCCGGGATTCGAACCCAGGACCTCCCGATTAACAGTCGGACGCCTTATCCACTATGCCAACCTGCTTCGGTACATAATAGTATTATTCAGTATATCACCAACTCCCCAGTGCTGAGTGATAACACAATTCCTTGCAGCACATAGGCAAATTATAACAAATAACACTGTCTACACTACTTCAGGAATGAATGGGTACGAAATAGGATATAAAGCACCAGATAATAGCCTCATAGTCTTCGAAATTTGATGAAAACGGCATTCTTCTTAATTTAGGTACTACACCAAACTTATTATAAAAAAGAGCACAGGTGTGCAGACGACTGTTGAAGGGTGATTCGAGATCAAATAATATTTCTGGCAGAGTGACGTAAGCAATGATAATATAGCCAAGTGTATATCAGATGATGGTTTATTTGTCATTATTGTTTTTGTTATTAACATTATAGCCTGTATACCGGTATGTATCACAAACGTACCGTATTGCACCAACGGTAAACGCATATCTATTTGATAGTGTCCGGCTGGAAGCTCCATTGGATGTTGTTTATCAGCAATAATATTATTGTGGTGTGCTAATAAAATTATCTACAGTGTATTTTCCTGAGATTTTATAAAAGTCTGCCGGTAATGTTGACTATGTTGGTCACATACAGAATGCAGAGTCAGGCGCCATGTTAAATATTTATACTGTAAAAACAGACCTTATTCCGCGAAAGTTGGTAAATAATATAATTACACAATAAGTATAAATATCTCCCAGTGTAACCAAATTTTCTCGAGAAAATGAGCATTTACTTAATTGGTTATTTTTTGAGGCAACTTCTGTGAAAATTGGAGTGTCATCAACAACCTAACGGAGCTCAGGTATTGACGTTCACTTTCTCTTTATTCAGCATGTGACATTCCACCTTATACATTATACACAGCAGATTCCATTTAATTAGAAGAAACATTGAGTACTCACCAGGGGTGGAAGCAGCAGCGTGGTCCTTGACGTCACGACTCCGGAACAATCTGTAGCAAGAGCCGGTGGTTCCGGGCATAGGCCTGCCCCAAAGGCGCGTATCTACAAACTCATATCGTAGTTCGAAATGCAGTGGGTTGAGAGCCGTTCCGGTCAGAAGCTGCTGCTCCATGGCCAGCTGTGGACCAGTGGACACGTAGCTCTCGGTGTTTGTGTCGCAAGGTCTGGTGGCACGGGTGGAGTTGTTCAGCAAGGCGTGGTCGCACAGGCGGGGGTATTCGTGGTTGCAGTAGTCTCCGAGAAGGGAAGCGTCCGAGGGCGGCCCCGGTGTGGACCCACCGGGTGAGGCCTCGGGAGGCCACGTTGTGGACGTTGTGGCGGAAGACAACTCCAGGGACTGGTCCCAAAGCCGCAACCGAGCAGTGCAATTGCCCTCTGCGGCACCACCTCTCGCGTCGCGTATCACCTCGCGGCTGTAGTACAGGAAGTACACCCACACGATCTCATGGGGGTGTCCCTAGAAGCATTTCAGAAGAAACACCCAAAATGTAGAACCAGCTGCTGGTCAGACTCCAAGAGAACTCACCTGAAAGAAGTATCGGCAGGTGACGTTGGGCGGCACGGTGTGCTGCAGGTTCCGAACCACTCCAGTGCGCGAGTCCTTGGTTCGGATGTGGAAGAGGCAGTGTCGATTGGAAGCGTAGTCTGGTGTCTCTGAGTCGACTAGCAGGATCTCGACGTTGAGCTCGAAGCCCTTGAGCGGATGCGGGTGGGCCGGGTGCAGCGGGTTCCCGTACGGGGAGGAGTGGAAGGCCACCAAGATCTCTGCCCCGCTGGAGGTCACCCTGGGGAACCTCGAGCCTCCGCACACTTTGAGCAGCACTGCGTCATCAGTCGTCACTCCGTCGTATATGATCACATGGTCCCTTCGTCCCGTGCACTCCTCCCACGCCCTCAGTCCTCCCCCTTCCTCCTCCTGCCCCGAAGAAGAAGGCCCAGCACGTGGACCCCCCACCAGGCTGCGTTTCAACTGCACCTGAAACAATACGCCAAACCCCCCCGGATATTGCATTTGCGATCTCGCCTTGTGTACTACAATGCATACCATGCCATATGAATATAATACATCACTTGTTATTATCCCATCAGCTTACCCATCAGGCACCCCGGAGCCTTCCCTATAAATCCAGTGATCCCTACTCGACCAACACGCTTTTTGGGGAAAGGACATTTGGAGAACACATAAAAGCAGCATTAATTACCGCTTCTAACTCCGCCGAATAGTGATTGTCGAGTTTATTGTGGGCTCGCGGACAGTCGTGGGAAGTGATTCCCACCTGCAGCTGACCACACTGGGTATATTAGGCCCACGATTTTTCCTACTTTCAATATCAACAACGCTACATTCACTTAACCTGCTCTCCCGCTTGGGCCCAAAATGCCATCATGTACCGAGATAGAAGGGAAAAGAAAATACAGAGCCGACGATGGCTTCAAGTGGCAAGACAGTGGTGGGAGGATGAGGAATGGGCTTTCAAAGTCTGAGAAGCCGTCTTCGATCGGACGAAATGTCATCACAGCCCGATGCTTTCGGGCATGTGTTTCTGAAGTGGGTGGAGCGAGAAAATAAACGCTTCTAGGTTTTATATATATATTTTTTTCTCTCTCGAAAAATGGAAAGAGAGCAAAACCACAGAATTTGCATGGCTTCCAAAAATGTCAAAGCCAAGCCCAGCAGCGTAAGCATGAATATTTCAAACGTTATGGTGTGTTTCAGGAGAGGTACATTCCTTTGAGGGCTTACGCTAAGCCTCAGAGCATCCTTTATTCATCTGCAGGCTGAGGGTGGAATTTTGCACGCGCAAAATTCATTACCCATGCTGTAATCAAGCTCGTGCCAGGACTGGAATTACAGAAATCACGACCTCCTTTTTTTGCACCGCATAAACGACAAACTGCATTCCAATCGGCCAATTAGCTACCTATAGCACAGGACGAGCGAGCACAGGCGCCTCCATTGTGTTGTTTTGTGTCCGGTTTGTTACCACAGCATAAACTTGCTAGTTTACTGGGTAATAAAATGAATACAAGCCCGGGGTCAAATGATTGGTGGACAGACAACACTGAGTGAGACCGCACAGCACGGGCTGCAAGCCTCCACTGCAAACATTCGCAAAAACCTGATAACTGACTGCGCAGTCCATCAGAAAAGCGTACCTTTGTGCATCCACGTGCGCCGCGACTGATAAAAATAAAATAAACGAGATTTCCCACCCGAGCTTATCAACCGTGTTTGGACAATGTCAACTATTAGAGAAGCGCAATAATAAAAATTAGCGGACGGGATAAGGTTAAAAAAAAGGGGGAGGGCTGGAATGAGTGGTGGCGGTGGGGGCAGAGAAAACAAAGAGTTGAGGCTTCCGGGCCTGAAATTACAACGCGCAACGACGCAACTTGGATAATTCATCATTCCGGCGGCAACTCATTTAATATAAAGCCGGCAATCAAGCGCAATGAGTTTAATTAGGCCTTTTATAGCCGCAGCCGTCGCCTCCAACACCGTATTTTCCTGGCTGACGGGGCTATCCAACTCGCATTTAGTGGGTACTGGATGGGACTGACCTTGTGCTCCTGTTCCTGAACGACGGTGACCAAGGCGTGCTTGCAGGCTGGCACGTCCCTTTGCCTGACTGTATAGTAGCACGTCGCATTTCGAGGGTACAGTCCAGGATAGTTGGGTGACTGGAGACGGCAGCGTCTCCGGTGACATCCGTCCAGAACTCGGCTGCAATATGTCCCAGGAACCAACTCGCCTCTCTCGGTGGGATTCCCTGCCAGACCGTACCTGAAGAGACAGGTACACGTACAGGTTATACGATGTAGAATTCTTTTTTTAAGGGGGCTGGTTGGCCCCTGGGACGCGGACAAGGGAGCCCGGGCAGTAAGGGCTGGAAGGAAATTAAAAGAAAACAAGGGCGGACTGGCCCCAGCTGCCTGATTGTTTATTCTGGAGGATCATTTTCTCTGCCAGCAGGGATCAAAGACTAGAAGGAAATTGCTGTGCCTATCGACTTATATCTGCTACGGGTTAAAGAAATTGCGTCGATTGAGATGCGCTCTGGCGGACGGCCCATTATGGATGACTGATGATGCACAATGGGGCATGCAAGTTTGGTAGGTGGCTTGATTACGTGTATTTCTCAACAATAATTAAGCGATGGATTATGCATAAAGCCCTTAATGAGGGATCAATTGCGTAATTATTCAAAGTTGCGTACTTAGCATGATACTAATGAGTTTTTTGTTATTTTTCTGAAGTCAAACCATGACAGACTTCATAGGTTGCTTCGCACCATCAAAGAAGCCGCATGTGGTATAGCAGACTTTGAAAATTGCTAAGTCTAATGTCGGATTTTCAGCGGATAGGGAACCAGAGCCCTGAACCGGGATTATCCTTTTAAAAATTTATCAACATGCAAAAAATCTCACGAGTGTATAAAATGGCATTTAAACATCCTTCTGTCTGCCTGGATTGTTTTAAAAATACACACGCCCCCAGGTAATACATAAACGGGGCTTACTTCAACAGGCAAAGTTGCTGTTTGCCGGGCACATATTTTATGAGATTCACCCCGGCTTGACTATCACGGCTGTGACAGACTAGATAGGCGTTCCAGTGAGAACAGTTCTGTGACATTCTGTCACTTTTGCAATTTACTCCTGCATAAATAGCATGCACCGCATAGCAACAGTCTGATATCTTCTAAGTGATTCCGTGAACTTCGTGACAAGCGAATTTAAATAAATCATTAATAGAGGCGCAACTATTATTATTTTTATTTGCCTGAAATCTGAGGTGCTTCCCTTATTGAGGAAGAACTTCAAAAACTTTAAAACATGCGACCTATTTCATTTAGGTGGAGAAATTAAAGCTATTCAATTATATAGGCAGCATTGCTATTTTGGATGCACAAAAATCTGATACTGTACAGTATATTGCATTACATTCATTTGGCGTTCTGTCATACCCGTTTGATATTTGCAGGTGTTTGAACGTATATTTTTAGTTCCATTATTATTAATAACGTAATGCAGTCATAGTTACTTTGTTACATTACATAGCTCCAACCACAAATAATGCACTGCAAAATAACATTAGATTGACATGGTTTCATTTCAATTAATGTCTTGAAAGTAAACAATTAGTTCTACATAATAAAGCGACTCGAATTATTATTTTGATTGGTCAGTTTCATTTTAACTCAGATTGTTCATTGCCATCGAAATTGAATAAAGAAGAACTAGTTAACTCAACAACCATAATAATTATCATGTTGACGTTGTGCCGGTAAGAACATCAAAGCATCTTGTTGCATAATAATACCCTTAATTAGCAGAGTTTTGACCACTAATTTGTGGCGATGTGACCTACTTTGCCTCCACCCGCTCCACTGCGTATGACACTGGTTATTACCCATCGCGCAAGGCCGCAACGGAACAAACTCTGCCTGTATTGTCGAGTAATAAATTACAACTTTCGATTAGGCTTTCAGTAAAAGAAAACAACTACACTCTACCGTGGCATCCCAAACTTTCCCATCTATAGATATTAGGGGGCGACTCTTTCAAGGGAACAATATAATGAATTCCCCCAACGTCATTAGTACTCACTATACAAGTAACCTAATACTTTTAACAGTACTCTTTTATTTCAGACCCTGAACCTCAGGCAACAGGAATTCGCACTCGTTCTAGTGTTATTCCAGTGAAATTATACTGTACGCGTCACTCCTCCATTATTACAATTTGTGCAGGATACGATTCCGTCTCTATGGACCACTTAGAATTATCTCCAGGGACGGATCCAACCGGCGGGCATCCCCTGATTAGCGTAACATCCCGTATTACACTGCGGGATCGCCTCGATGCACAGAATTATCCTGACTGTTCAGAGCCACCCTGCGTGTCTCTTTTGTGCACCGGTATCGTCTAACTCGCAGGATACTCCTCTTTGCAGGGATGATATTGATGCGTACTGGATTTTTCATGAGTGATGTAGCCCGGCAGGAGAGCAACCAGCAGCTCCCAGTGTGTGGGAGCCCGGAAAATGAGGTACATGGGAAGTGGGATGGAATACACTGTATGCACAGGAGTGGGTGGGATGTGCTGGGGAGAGGTTAAAGGAAAGAGAATTGCTGCTGGCATGGGAAAACTATATGAAGAGACTCTCTCGGCTCAGGGCTTGCATACAATTACGCAATACCGGGCGAGTGATTTCCTTTCAATGCCAGGTCTGACACTGTAATATGTGGAAATATTCTCAACCACTGCAATGTATTGTATGGCATGCAGTTCTAAACCAATAAAGACGGACGTGTGCTGCTGTCGAATTGTTTGTCGGTAATCACCTTGAGTAGCCTTTCTTTGTCCTCTAAAGTGCTTTCGGGGTCTATGCTCAAATGAATGTGTCTGTAAAATTTCCTGCACACAATGCAAGCCTCCTTCCAGTTACATTATCACAATAATAAGCAGCGTAATGAAATGTACTGCAGCTGAAGTGCTGTTTTTAATTTGCTTATTAGTATCCCTCCCTTTGCGAATCATGTGACAGAGAAAAGAGGTCAATGGCAAAGAGAAGGAAAATATAAGAGTTTAGATTCTTCCATGAAGAAACTTGCCGCTAACTGTAATAGGCCGGCCTTACGCGACCCAAGACTAAATGCGACGGCAAAATTGAAAAAGTTATACTTTATGTTTCAGATGTCGATCCATTGCTCACGGGTACCTCCATTTTTGCCTTTGTATTTGACTCTCGACATAAAATATTTTAAATATGCCTGGTCGGGTTAATTTTTCCATGGCAAAATAGTGAATAGGTGCGGCAGAAACTAATATTCTTCTACCTATTCTTTCAAGCAACTGAACATATGAATCACAATTCCATGACGTGATGGACGATCCTGTTTCACACTCATTGCCAGTCGTCCTTTCGCATCACCTAACAAGCCTTCAAGGAATCTGGTTCAATGAACGTAACTCAATATTCCGCCAAAATATGGCTGACAGAACCTTCCGGTAGTTCATCAAAAATGTTAATTTGGCCATATTTCTTCTCAAACTTGGAAATATCCCACAAATATGGCGAACAGCTGGCGACTCCCCCAGTTTCTAGTATGAAACGGGGGTCCACCAGGCAAACTAATGTACAACACGGTGATATAGCCCTGAAGGGAGTCGAACAGGAAAAGGGCAAGAGTCGCGGTGAGCGGGAGCCATTGATCGCAGTGCTTGGTTGCACTAACCTGGCCACAGCGTCTCCTTTAGCCACAAACTTGTACCGCAGGCGAAACTCGAAGGCGTTGGCAGGGACTCCTTCGGGAGGCCATCTGAATACCTTCAGGGTGACGGTGACTGTGGATGTCTCGCTGTAATAGACAGCGTATCCCGAGGCCACCCCGCACCAGAAGCCCCCAGTAACTGGCCGGTTGATCTCCGACAGGGTCATGTACCCGTCAGGACAGCCGTCCAGGATGGACGACACGTACCGGCCCACACTGAACGCGTCGAACATCAGCTGGGGAAGAGAAAGAGAGGACCGCAGGTAAGAATTCATTCCCTTGGCATTTTCATTTCACGACGCAGATGGAAGATATGTCAAAAACACTGGGCTGTTGGATGCAGGCAGGAAGAAGATTTAAATATGTCTGCATCAGTGTCCTCCGTTCGGAAGAAGGATGAGAGGCAAATCCTGCGCATAATGAACATGTCTGCAAATGCCCTGGCAGATGCGCACGGGATATATGCTGTACCTCCGTATATACGATAGGCGGTGTAGGCCGTATAGCTGGGACCAGGCAAAATAGACGAAGGCTATCTTTCTCGGAGGGATGGATCCGCAGACGAGATACCTACTTGCGGCCAAAGGCGACTTAAAACCGCGAGGCTTCGCCCTTCTTTTTTTTTTTTTACGGCGCTGTCTTTATTATAAGCCTGCAGGGTTGGAACTCTAAAAACCCGCTGAAGGACGGAGTTTTTCTTCCTTCGCAAAGAGATCAGAAATATACGCGCTATGGCCAAGGATCTCATTCCATCTCGGCCCTTTTCCTCCGCTTCTGCATGCCTGGTCTCGTTTGCCCTACTGACACTTCAAGTACACTCGTGTCCATTGACCACATTACAGTCGGTCCTTGAATATAGCCTACTCTATCCAGCTTCCTTTTCGGACTTATACGGTATCAAATAAGCTGCATGTAGTCTGATGTGACTAACACGTCTGTGGGTGAGACGTCCAAGGTAGCTTGCAAGGTTTTCCAAACTCATCGGGGTACTAGCCCCAAGCGAAATGACGGCATGGATTTCAAGAAGGGGCAGATGAAGAAAGTTAAAAGAAAAAACCATTACAAACTATGCTGTTAACTAAGGCAAGTCCATTTGTTGAATTTAAATATTTTTACGACAATTCTAGAGGCGTGAAAAGTCTTAAATGAAGTTTGAAATTGCATTTTTATATCGCAATTAATATTCACGATGGCGTTTGGAATCTTTCCGGTGTTGGTGAAGCACAGTATATGACATTTCGATGGAAAGTGGATATGTAACCCACCATCTACTTGCCACATAATTATCCTGCAATATGATCTTTTAGAATTGACAATGCGTGTTATTCCATGCAGCAATAAGCGCTCCCTGGCAAATCAAAACAACGCAACACATTACTATGTTCATTTATGCCAAATTTAACAAAACACTCATTTATAGCTGAACGAATTACTATAAACGGTATTACTAGGTACTAGCCTAGCAGTACACAGACTCCTTCATGAGATAGATTGGGGTTTTAATGCTATTTTTCACTGGGCCATTTTCCCGGATATGAGAAAAATAGATCGACATTTTAATTAATTAGGCTTCTCCAGGACACGCGATATATTGTGCGCACGATAGATGGGACTTTCATTTCAATTGATGAGGCTTATTTGCACATATCATAGTTACGAATGTGCGTAACCCGACATACCTAATGAATCATGCAACAGTCTAAACTATAGCCAAATGAGGGGATCTCGCTCTGCGCTGCTATAGCTCGTGGCTTCAAGTTTTAGATATTACTGCTAGTTTTGTTGTCAATAACCAGGGTAATTTCTCCTCAGTTCGAAATAACATAATTGTAATATTTCATGTTCGGCAGGTATCTCCATTTTATTCGTAATTTCAGATAAGGTTTAAGTAAGAACTTGGAATGCTTAATGTGCTAGACATGGATAAATAACCGGCGACTGGAGTACGGCCCACCTCCTGATTCACGAGTCGCCAAGTTTTGTGATTCTTCCTCCCAAAATTAATGCAGAAACTAAAAGTTCAGAAAATACATAAAATCCGATCTGCGCGGCATTGTGAGTTTAATGCCCACCAAGTTAAGCCCGAATACAAAAGATTCTGGCCGCATAAAAAAATATTAACGATCAGTAGGCCCTTTTTATCCCAGCACATCATGATGTTGACGGGTGATCAACTTAGGGCCTATAATCTCCTTGCCTAAACACACTATCCGTCAAACAAGCCTAGAAAAGACGTTAATGCGAGTCAAATGTAGGCTCGGGGGCGGAAAAAGCGATCCCGTGAAATTGTGGCGCCTAACTTAACAAGTGAAGTGACAAATCCCAGCATGACACTCAAGCCCCGCGGAAAGGGATTAGAAACACGACAAGGTTTGTCGCAATGCAAAAATCGATAGAGCAGAATTTCTTCCTCCTAGTAGTCAAGCTACTTGCTCCCCTTCACCACTCAACCCCCACCCACTCAAAGCCCCCACCCCACCCACTCTACCCACATTCTGGCTTGATTCTCAATGGGGGCAAACTTTCCATCAAGTCCCCGCCCTATCTCTGCTAAGTACATAAATGATCCCGCCTTCACTAAGTTGCTAGCAAGTTCCTGCACGGAAAGAGTCGGTGCAAGACGACTCCAGACCGAACCTGTACCGCCTGCTCTCACGGTTAATCCTTCTCCAGATTCGCAGCCATCAACCCTCTTTCGGTACCCCCCTCTTCCTCCAACTAGCTCTCCGCTAAACACTCCCGGCAAACAACCCCACTTTGCCACTAATTCTGCCCCCCCCATTTTTTTCCCACGGACCGACGCACTGTCGTAAAGCTACAAGAAGCATTATTAGCAACGAGAGAGAACTTTGCGGTCGCCTACCGCCACCTCCAGCACGCTTCCAATGTGGACATGCTCGTATTCTGTCGTCCCAAGGAGAAACACCCTAACTGCAAAACTAGTAAGGGTGAAAATCGCATGCATGATCTGCACTAATCCCACCTGATCAGTGGGGATTAGTTCAGGGTATGCACGCGACTTTCACCCTTACTAGTTTTGCAGTTAGGGTGTTTCTCCATGGTACGGCAGTATTGGTCACTGGAAGTGCCATCTACAACCCCACCAGCATGAAAAACTGGTTTCATCCTGAAAGTCCGCTAACCTATGTGCCTCTCTTGCCACACTTATTGCCGTCATCTCAGGGGATATCCTTGCCTTCAATATTACCAGCTCCCTCAACATGGGTAGGCTGATTATTTGGCTTGGGTGGGGATTTGGACCCCTAGCAAAACGGGTAAGGGATATGGTGCGAGGGATATGACGGCCTTATCCTGATACCTTCCCCACAACAAATAACCCAGGGTAAGAAAATTCGGTGCGGAAAGGCCATCCTTTGGGCCGCTATCTCGCACTCAGCCCGAGCCGCACTTTATTTTAGGCCGGAATGGGAGGAATCCCGAGCAGGCGGCTGGAAATGTAGATGAAAGGAGAAAAGCCCTCTTGGGGGAAGGCGGATGGAAAGGGGAGAGAGAGGGGGGTTTGTAGATAAGGGGTGAAATGTTAGGAGGTGGAAATGGGCCTACTTGGTCTAAAGTTTTCCCAGTAATAAAGCCGCGCCTAAAGGTTGTTTCCACCCAGTTTCTGGGCACAGTTTTGGTGTGGGCGGATGGGTGGGGCAGGTCGGTGGTAAAAACCCCGGTTCTCCCACGGTTATTACGCTAACTATGGCTTCCCATCCGACGGGAAAGGGCGGAAAAGGCCGTGGAAATCTTTCCCTGCCGCGTGGAATTGTTTCCGCCATCGTTTGGCAACCAATTTCCTAGTCACGCTGACAGTCGATTGTCGCTCAGCTGCGATTGCCTTCACCGAATTAGCACCCTCTACCTTTTGAACCCCTTGTACACGGACCCCGTCAAAAAATACTCATTACTAGGAGACTTCAGGAAGGAAAACGGGGTAGCCAGCCACCCGATTACTATTTCATGAAATTAACCTTTCTAAAGAGAGACCGGGACGTTATAGTCGAGTAAAAGAGCGTTGAATTATACAAGAGGAATCGAGCTTTTACTTTGCTGAAAGCCTTTTGTCCTCTCCCTCCATCCTTCCCGTTCTACCCTCTCCCTCCTTCCTACCCTCTCCCCCCCCTTTGCCTCACTCACATCCTCCAAAGAGCGTCGTCGCTTCTTTTTGTTTGCTTCCCTTCCAATTCCAGAAAGGTCCATTTACACAAGGCCGTAAGGAAAAATACTTCTAGCAAGAAGGAAGGTGGGAAGGGACACAGGATCCGCATGGGAAAAGACTACTATTGGGAATGAAATTAAAATTTCATTCTCAGTTCATTCTCGGGAGGAGCTTCGACGCGATTCAATTCCAGAAATACAAGAAGTGCCTGATGAAAGGAGCGGATTCACAGGTCTTCAAATCTGCTCATTTTCTACCGGTACATTCATTCTCACGTGTATCCTTGCTTCACAAAAACCTTTGTTCAAATCTCTTTGGAATACCTTATCCTGCAGAAAAAGAATGCTGAATCAACTTAAGATCTGAAATGCAGAACGATAGGGGGCCACATTTTGGTCGAAATTGAACTGGTCATTGTGTAATATGTTCCATGATACTTTATGGTGGACAGGTCGGCGCGGAGTTCGTCTAGAAAAATTACTGTCGTCTACAAAAATGTTAAAGGAATAATGAACACTTTACAACCTAAGAAAGTGTTATCAGAGGTAACTTTGATGTCGGAAGTACACTATAAACAGAAAATCAGCTTAACCGCAAATAGATCATCCTTGCCTATAGTACCCCAAAGCTGCCTCAAAGCTATCCACCAGGGGCAGGAGATAAAGTCACATCCGACAGTACTTCACAGAATATTAATGTTGTTCTGCACGATATAGAGCAAGACGAAAGATTTCGCGTACATTGTAAAATTATGCAGAGGCAACAGAATTCCTAAAAGCATGTTATGGTGATCAGATATCCTCCCAAATCCAGGCATTACCAGTGGCTGAAATATGTAGCACTGTCCTTGTCACATTAATTACTTAAAGTAGACCTACGTGAAATATGCTCCCAGACCACATAATGACTGGGAGCTTAAAACCAGTTCAAAGACTAATTTATTTAGAAGCTGCTGTAATTTTGCACCCTTTAAAAGAGGGAAATTCACGGGCTCTTTGTGGGTGGCAACCATGTGATCAATGTAGGTCTCCAATGTGAATGTGCAATAAAAATGTCTCGCTTTCCCTGCCAAACTCCCGCTTGAATTGGCTTTGATTCTACCAGGCGCTTTTGACACCATACAATGCGCCTCTGTAAACCTCGTTTAACCCTTGAACACTAGCGAAAGCAAAAAAAAGGGTGTTTCATTTACCTGCACGAGGTCACCAAAGGCATCCCCTCCGGCCATGAAGGTGAGGTGACACACAAAAGGCAGGTGGTCATCTCTGGGCCTCTGCACCTCCAATTGGTAGGTCCTCTCCGCCTCCCCGTAGTATGTCCGGTTGCAGGCTGCCGGCAAATGAGGCGAAACGGATGAGGGAACATGATAATTATTCCGAGGCTGCCTTTGACCCTCTCTCCCCATCTCTCCCATGCCCCAGCCTCCCATCCCACTTAGTGGGGCCCAACTCCCCGATGGTCCAACGCTCCGGCGCCTTTTGCCCCGACATAATGTAGCAGTGGGGCGCCAATTAGAGGCCTGGCTGAGTTTTAATTTATCGGGGGCCGCGTCCAACCTCATTCGCCCCCATCATTTTCCTTCTCTTTCCACCCAAGCCCCATGCACGCACCATGGACATCCTCTGGCTCACACAAAAAATGGCCTAGGGCCTCACTCTCCACCTGACTTCTTCCCATGCTTGTGGCTTCCATTCTACTCTCTGGCCGCCAGCTTGCCTCTCACTCACTAATGAAAACTTTCATTTCAGGATGCACGTCAATTAGTTTGGCCCGCCAACAAAAATGTACACCTCCCTGCTTTTTTTTTGGGGGGGGGGGGCGACTGTACATATGGCAAAGGTCTCTACTGTTGCTAACCTAGCTCGAAGCCACAAAACCGGAAAGGAGGATTCATGATTATTGTGGAAACCATATTATGCAGCATAAAAGCTCGTGCCAGGGAAAGAAGCTGTACATGTTCATAAACCAAGATGAGTTCGAGAAATTGAGAGTTACATTACACTGAAATGCCACCAAAAGAGCACTCGACAGTAGCAGATGATATCCAATGGCAATGCACATTATAGGTGGCTATACTGTAGCTGGTACACAGACTGGAGTTGACATATTGAAGATTGGTTCTGCCAATATATGCTGGTGCTAATTATACGCTAAAACACCAAAATCCACATTTTGTATCATTGCTGGATTCTGAAATCAGATTATGTTGTAATGAATTTCTAAAAGTAATGAAAAAATTCTTAGCCAAAAGGTTATTGGACGTCATTCCAAAAACGAGCAGTACATGTCTAATAAGGTTTTATAATATGACTTCAATATACTAACGTGTAATTGGTTACGATGAGGGCAACAGTGATGGGGATTATTATTACTACCACTACTATTATTAATATTATTAACAACATTATTACTGCCGTTATTAATAATATTATTACTACTGTAATTCATTATTATCATTATTCCAGAAGCGTAAGTGGATTCTATAATTAAATTTACATTGCCTGCATCTACATACCAGGCACACTGTAATTAGAGTACATCACTGGTTGCCATGAAAATGTGCAATTATGTACAGTTGCAGGACGAACTACAGGCCTGCCACAATTACTGAACTTCCAACTCACCATGCAGCTACTGCAATGCATAAAGCAAGATATGCAAATGCGAGAAATTATTAAAATTTCTGGCTGAAAAGCCATTCTGCAATAATGACCTTCCTCCGATATTGGTGCTCAGATGTTTAAATCTGGATACCGGTGTTCCAAGAGGCAGTAAAGTTAAGACTCGCGAGATAATTAGCGCGTTGGCCCCCATTCGCAGCAGGCACAAGTATGCAGGCCATGGGGAGGTGAAGATATTTCCGGACACTAGTTTTCAGAAAGAGCTTTCCCAAGTGGTTCTTTTTGTAGACTGGTACTCGAGACTTTAAAGAGTCGAGTGATTACATGCTTAGAAGGCTGAAGCCAAGAGGAGCCCAAAGTTGGGCTAAAACCGTTCCCATAGGACCTGTCTCAAGCTTCCAAAGCTACGTTCCAGCCTCCCATTGATCCCAGCCGCAAAATGCTGTAGTAAACAAGACCCAGTTATATAGTAAACAGCTCCGGAAAATATTTACTACCTCCACACGGGCTTCTTTTATTCCCCATTTAACCCCCCAGATGAAAGAAGCACAGGCTCACGGCCACCGCCATATAAAAAAAGCACTCATTTTCTCCCAACTTTGTGGAAACCGGGAGCGGTTCTGCCTCTTGGAGATAGGAAGATGTAAGATGGATCACGCCACCAAGAATGGCTCAGCTTTAGAGTTCATAAACGATCATCCGTCTCAAAAGAGCAAAGCACAATTTTCTGCTTCTCGCATATTTACGCCCATACCGCTTCCAGGATGATTACGACCTGGTGAAGCCAATCAGTTCGCAGTCGACTCTGATGTCGACAGCACTATTAAATGGAAGTTCAAAATGTAATAAAAGGTATAAACTGTGGATCTGTCATCCGAACAATACCCGATCACACGAGTCCAATTTTTAAAACGGTTTACACGCACTAATATAGTTTCTGCACATTAATACTGTTATAACACGCATGTACGTGGGAGAAGATTAAAATCAATACCAGCTGCAGAATGGCCTTTAAAATAGCCAGAAACAACCCATCCGTACTTGTTAAATTGCCTGGTATAGGTTTTTTTTTGCCTAATAATATTTTCCTCTGCGGAATCGTATACCTGCATCAAGTGTCTCGTAACAGGAATGCCAATCAAATCTGACGCTTTTCTGAACTTTGGTGTGCTGTACGTATGGATTCTCACCTCAATTGTACTGTGTATTACCACGTATTACAGTGTACTGTATACTGCATACAGTATACAGTATACTGCATACAGTATACAGTATACTGCATACAGTATACAGTATACTGCATACAGTATACAGTATACAGTATACTGCATACAGTATACAGTATGTAGTGTTGTAAAGGACCCAAAGGGACCTAAAAAAACGATCACAAATTTTTTGGGCCTTTTTGGAAAACCTGCATTTAAAGTTTAACCAACGACAAAAAGTCACTCGTATTTGTTTTCATTCATAACATTTCATTGGGAACTGCATTATTAGTATGTTCCAGGTCAAATTACTATAATTAGTTTTGTACTCTGAAGCAGGTATAATAACAATGAGCCTTTCATATTCAACAATTTTTATCCAAATCCTCAAATGATTACTACTGTATCAACAGTGCAAAAAGAACTGTCCCAGTCATCCTGACGTGTGGGCTGGCCGCTCGACACACACCATGTAAGTTACATGGTGTGTGTCGAGCGGGCAGCACACACATCAGGATGACTGGGACAATTCTTTTTTAACTGATGATACAATATTTGCCTGATCCAATCATTGAATGAATTACTGCAAAAATCAGCAGTTGAAATTATTGGGTTTTTAAATATACCTACAGGTCCTTCGAGGCTTTAAGAGGTCCTACTTGTGCGTAACAAAACATGAGAATGAAGCAACACTCGACTAACACAACATAGCTAATCCCCTACGGTGCATAACACAGCAAAAGACATACTACATTGTCCTAAAGAGTCTACATGACTTTTTTTTAAAAAAAAGGAACAATATTCATTCCAGTGTAATATAAAAGTGCGGATTAAGTTTCACTCGAAGCTTTATAGATTCGCTTTGAAGTGCCCCTATCCTTGAAATGAGAGACTAGTCTAAGATGATGATTATGTGCAGAGAGGATTAGCCTTTAGGAAGATGAGGCAAAAATTGATTAGTGTGACGGAAGTGGCGTTGCAGCGCCGTGGAATTCTCTCCCATCCCAGGATTTCATTTGGGTTTAATTAAGGCCCCGATAAGTCAGGAAAGGCCGCTCGCCGGTGTCACTTTGCCCCGCTCGCGTTTTGTCACCCAATCCCCGCCCTTTATAATGAATAATAATAAAAATTATTAAGCGCAAAAGGTGTTGAGGCCAGGGAGCCTTTTCCTTTTATTATTCTACTGGAGGAGAAGCCGCCGGCTGTCCGATTCCAGTTAGCCCAATCAGACCCTGTAGGTGGGAAAAAGAGCACGTGGGAAATTGGCCCCCAGCCCGAAATTAAAACCAGGCAGGCTAACTGAAAGACAAAACCTCGCCGGAACTCAAAGGAAATTCATCAGTGCCTGGAGGGGAAAAGAAGAAGGACCGGGAAACGGATAATTGTATGTGGAAGTTCCTTTTAAAGAATGTGCAGCCAGGTTTGGAGAATGCGCCCACAATTTGTGGGCACTCGGTTCCAATGAGAGAGTGTATATGTAGGTGGAGTAAGCCTATATGTGCAGATCAATTATTCTGGGTGGGTGCTAACATGGAGTTCAGCAAAGGTGGCTTCCCTATATGTACAGGGGACCACCAGGCAGAACGTAATTTCAAATGTTTCAAAATCCATGGCGTCACGTGCTGTGACGCCATGGATTTTGAAACATTTGAAACACTCATGCAAAATAGGCCATATACTGTGTGAGTTGCTGGCGGGACATACACCAAATTCAGGGAAAATTCTAGAAACCAATTTAAATCGCTACGCCACTGCAGGATGCAGAATATACACTATTAAAAACTAGAATTCCATTACGAAAACTTTGTCATAATTTGAATACACTCCAGGAAAATATACAGTATAAAAGTTGTACACTCCTACAGTACTATATACACACTGCTCAATAGTAAAAGTATATTGGAGATTTGAACGAGAGAAGCAGAGAGGAACTAACCAGTGCAGTGCCTTGGCTCGTCGGAGGCGTCCCCGCAGTCGTCGTGGGCGTCGCAAAACTGGTCGGCTCTTATGCAGTGGCCGTTTCGACATGGGTACTCTGAGATCCGGCAGGCCAGACCCCATGCCCCTGGACACAGGTAGCCCAGAAGTGCAACCAGCACAGCCAGCACCACCACCACCCGCACCCTCGCCCAAGCCGCTCCCAACATGCTACACCACCATCTGCAAATAAACAAGCACAAAAAATGGTCATAATCAGCAAAAAATAATAATTGTATGCTCATTTGACGCCGTACATCCAGCACGGTGGGCAGACCCTGTCCGCGCCTCCATACACATACTAATCGTGTAAACTTCATGAGGGACTTTATTAAACACGGCGCCGCAAATGACAATTATGTGCCTCACATAGTCTTTCCACCCCTCGCAGCATGTAAAACGAGTCGCCCACGCTAAATGTTTCATGTCGCCCACAATGCTGCAATTACACCGCCGCCATTTTTTTTGCGGATGGTCCCACGAATTTATCGTCGGTGGACGGGGGCCACTGAGCCCAGTTTCAAAACCGCTCATAATTTGATAAAGTGAAGAGCTGGGGGTATACGCACAGATTATTATTTTGAGCTGTTTTCCTAGATGTCCTGCAGGCATGGGGTGAGTCAAGAGAATATTCGCACTCATCTGCCTGTTTGTGCTCTCAGGGCACATTATTATGCACAATAATTTAGGTAGTGCTTTCCCACGCTGAAACCATGTATTTTGAAAAAAAAAAAGTCCACCAGTCCGGGCAGAGGTGACACAAATAACAGGGGCATGCAGGTAAGTAATTTATTCGTACGTCAGTAAAGGATTGACATAGCAAATTACACTTTGAAAATGAAAAATGACATACTGATGGTGTTGTGGTCGCAATTTGAGTTGGCTACACACCGATGACTCGCCATACTCGGGTCACGTTCGGGCAAAATGTGAGTTGCAGTTTCAGAATTTTGGACGGGTTCACATGTTGCACACACCCTGGCGTCTCTACCCCCACACCAAAATTGCGACTAATCCGAAAGTAGCGGCCAACAAAAGTCGTCCCGGGCCGGCACCAAAAGTAGGGAAAACTTTGACGGCGAATTTGAGTCTTGGAGCGAAGCCATTTTTCAAACTCAGAGTGGCCTCCTTTATTTTTTCTCCCCTCCATCTTTCTCTGCCCCCACTTCCTACTGAGTCTTTAAGCTTTTTGGCGCTGCAAAGTACTCGGCGAGACTTTCCCTCAACGACGCCCGCTGCATTATGGCCCACTAGAGAGACGAAGAAAGACGGCTTACTATTCCAGTTTTCGCTTCCAAGTGATCATTGATTTTTTGGTGCACCGATGCAGCTCTCTTCTCCACCCCCCCCCCTTATACTTCTCCCTACGTCTTCCTACCTCACATTCCCCAAAGGGACCTTCCATTTTCACAAGCTGCTCTTAGAAATTCTGAGAAAGTGATAGAAATCCTTCCAACCCTCAAAGTTAACTCTCAATCCTCCCTTCCCTCCCATTTCCGAAAAAAAAAAAACGATTTCAAATCTTATATAAATATTCAAAGCTCGGAGTCAGGAAGCCATCTTAACAAAGTTTGCCTTGTACGACTGGCTTTCCTAATAAATAATCCCATAAAACGACGACAGCTCTTCAACGCCTAATCTCTTCTTCGGAATTCTGTCAACCGAAGCTGCAACTTGCAAAATGGCATACTTCCACTCAGTCCCAAATCAAACCAGACATATATGAGGAGCTTATCTCCAAAACCTCCTAATCATGTTTCATCACTTCTCAGGAGCAGAGGTAAACTTAAAGTAGTCAGGCTTAAATATCACCATGAGGGAAATCATTTTGAAATATACTGCACGTGACCTAAAAAAATGGCATGAATAAACTCTCGGTGGGCTTAGTACGATTTTGAAAAAAGTAGATTTAGTAGGCTTTGCACATAAGCTATTTGAATTACGCCTGTATAGAGGACTCTCCTTTGGAAAAAAAAAACTGGGAATACCTCCAGGCATTCCCTTCATGAAATCGGCTAAGTACGTGAAAGCGGGAAATGACGTTAAAGGAGTCCTATCATTCAGTCGCCTATCTGGCTTCCTTCATACCCTACTTCCTCTCATCCATCCACAAAAGAAACTAAACCTCGTAAAGTTGGAGGCAGGTGAAAAATGTGGGGCTCAAATGAGCGAAGAGAAAGCAGTTGCGGCAGCAAAGGCATTGATGATCGATAGTTCGATGGTCGGATGGGATAAGATGGAAGGCTTTCTCTATACACTTTCTTCACCAAAGCAAGAAAAAAAATAGGGAAGAACGAGATGGAGGGGAAAAGAAGGCCCATTTTTCCCCATCTAGGTAGCGTGCCTGCACATTGGTGCGGAGGATTCCGCGGATTGATTCCAGCAAATATTTCCGGAAAGCTCTCGGAAAAAAAAATGACTGAGATATACAGTATGCGGTTGTCCTAGGCATCCGGGTGCACAAAGTGAAACGCTTGTCCTCGCCTCACTGTCAAAGGGAAGAGAGTTGCCCAAGCGGGTAATCCCCTCGGAGAATGCGACATGTGTGGGTGTTGCTGAAACGTGTCTCTAACCATCAAAGTTCTTCTCACCAGCAGGATAGTTCTGCCTGCAAGCACACATATTGGATACTTTCTTCCAAGCAGATTTATTCACAAGCACAACCACATTTGTTTCCAATAGCATTCTATAGTGGCTCCCTACATATGATCGATACGCTGCAGTGCAGTTTTTTTTTACATTCTAAGTGCATGAGCAGTGCCAAAAATAAATGCTGTCACGGTGAGATATCCCGGATATATGTACAATGGCTGGATAAATTCTGATGCAAGGAGAATTTATCACCTGAGACCAAGGGTTCCAAGAGCCGAGACCACTTCTGCCATTACTCAACTCCGGTTAGTGAGGCCTGTTGGGAAAGTTTATAACCAATTTTTGTGCCATGTACCAGGTATACGGGTGTTCGAGTGGGGATGAGGAATGTGGCAGGCCCAAGAGGTTCGTGTCAAACTCCGCCTAAAAATAGGTTACAGCTGTTAACATATCTCCATGGACTTGTCCAAATTAGGGTGTGTAATAAAAGATCTTTTATCACGGTAATGCAATTATGCTGCACGCCACCTCTCTTTGACATGGCTCATGTATCTCCAAATTCGATAATTACCTTACAGTTGACCCGACCCAACAAAAAAAATTCTTTCTCATTATAGACTGGTGTCAAGTTTGTAAAACAGTCAGTTTGCATAAAATCCCACAGCTTACATTTAGATCGATTTCCGCTACTCTTTCACAGGCGATTGCAATTCACTGGCTGGAATGCAAATGAATAAAAAAAAACTGACCACTTTTAAACTTTCAGTAGAATTGACATACTGCATGTTATACATGCCTGTAGTATTCTCCAGGTATGTTTGTACCCAGCTCATACCCTCAAAAAAATAATTTTCTCAAATAAATACAAAAGTTTGGTGCAAGCTACCAATAAAAACACGCACAACATCTGTCCCCTCCCTTCTTTATACTCTCCCCCCAATTTTGGGATTGTGAGAAAAGATTTATCGCTGCAGTCTTCTCCGAGTAAAAAAGTTGAGATAAATATTTCCCCGGATAGGTCGCATTCGAAAGGGCGTTTCATGGGAAAAAAGGGGGGAGGGCCAACCAAAAGAAATTTTTTTTTTGTCCTCCTAAGGAGACCTCCCGGTGACAATTATTTTTTTTTCCAGAGAGAGGCAGAGTAATTTCTGAGCGTGGCGTGGCCTGAATGAGAGAGGAGCGTAGTAAAGGCGTTCCCGGGCGAGGTGTGTTTCGATTGGGCGCCAACAAAAGCTCAGATCGATACTTTGCAGCCGGAACCGCTCCTGGTTGTGGCCCACAAGGTGGCGCAAAGGTGCTTGGTCCACGTTGCCAAATTTCACCCTGCCTCACCTTAAACTATTACTAGCCCTGCAGTATAGGGCGTGTCGACCCCCTTGATTAACACACATTCCTCACCATTTCCAAATTACTATTCATAATTACTATCCGCATTAATCTATTCCATATTGAGTCTATAATGCATGACAAGTAGCGTGCTGTACATCCCCCCAAAAAATGTACGGTAATTTATCCCGGAAAACAATCAACATTATGAATTGATTATCCTTCGTGGCTTTTGTTCGAAAAGACCGTCTCGAACAAATTAAGTTCGATTTTCCAGACTCTCATAATTGTATTTTCGATAGAATTAGCGGTGAAAGAAAACTTGGGTGAAAATTACAAGTTCCGCTTTCTCTTCACTTGCAGGTCTCCAGGGAAGTCTCTCGTGATTTATGAATCCCTCCAGAAGAAGGCAAAAAAGTATGAGGACAAACCCGATTTATTCCTAGAAAAGAAAAAAAAAAGACTATCGAATGCGACTTTTATTAAAATACAAAAAAAGATGCAAAATGCAATTTTCTGCAATTTATACCAAGCATCGTAAGTAAACAAAAATTAAGTAATAATGTCTGGATTAGCAGTTATATAAGTACTATTGGTGCTGCAAAAAAATCGACTATAAAACTGCAATATTGGACTTTTTTTTCTCTTTCTAACACTTTTACTTACTCTGGACCCTGCGGGTGTCACTTAGCGCCTGAAAAGTTCAAGACTGGCACCGACACCGTCCGACATTGCTTTATAAATGGCCCCTCAGAATGTGCCAGAGAGGGACCAGAGTTTAGAGGTTATGCTGTGCATGAAATTGAGTTTCCATGTAGGCCTAGCCGTGATGTTAGCTCATAAAGTGTCACAATATCATTATGTTCAGTTTGAATGCAAAATAATTTGAAAGTATGAACAGCGTTAATGTCATTTATTCGTAGGCATACACACCATGCAATCTTTCACTAATTGCGACATCATTCAACCCGACTGAACCAGGTTTATAGTTTTAATCGGCAACATTCCGTAATGAGGACTGGCGAAGGTAAACCGCAATTGTGCAATTAAATACCAGGTAATTTAAACACAACGCAACAGTGTTTCTCGGTTGCCAGTCAGCCCCCTATACGCCCCAACGCCTATTACTTTATAATAGAATTTTGTAAATTACGCCTCCATGTAAATTCTAGTGTCCACCAGTACATTCGCACTGTTCAGTATTTCAGCCCCCCCGTTATCTCCGAGTTCAAACCCACTACACGTAAAACACCTTCCGGTGAGGCGATAGAAAAACAACCGCCAATCCCATCCTAATCGGATTTCGCGCCCCCAACAAGATATCATCCCTAGCGACCAACCAACCCAACCCACACCGACTACGGGGCGGAAAAACCGGCCACAAAAAAGAAAATAATAACCCGAGGAAAAAATATTATCTGCCGGACGCGGCAAGCAGGCAGCCAGCCGACAAAAGAGATAAGTAATTACCGGGATGTGCTCGGTTGGGCAACGGTTGTGTCACGTGTCGCCGCCAATGATAAGTGTCGTCTCTTCTCGTCACAGGTGCTCATGCGCGTTTTGCTCTAGGGGGAACATAGATCTGCAGATACGATTTGCGACGAAATGAGCTGCCTTTTTTGTGTAGAAAACTGGTGGTTTGACATTTTTGTGTAGTGGAAGTGCGATATACTTGTATGAAATTTCTAATTAATTTTCTAAGCCTGTGCATGATTGGTAATTGCCTAGATTTCCTGTTTTTCAAAGCGATTATGGGTTGGGTACGACGTCGTCAGCTATTTCCAAAGGTTTAATTACCTCTTAATCAACTCTCTAATTCGCAGAACGCGATCCCGTCAATAACTTGGGCGGGGATGAAGGCATTCAATCAGGCCAAAGTCGCAAAACGCAGTGTGAGGTACTGTACCCTCAGTACACCTGAACTTGTGGTCCTGAAAGTGTGACTGCAGTAGATATTGCAACCTTGCACCCCCTGGGCGGTTGTTTGTTTGTCATACCCCCCCAATGTCCATTAAATCGCACATAGAGTTAGTGATAGAGCAAACAGATCTAAACCCAGCTCAATTTCCTTCCCGATGTGCTAATTAGAGTTCTCCCAAGTCCAAGAGGAACCCTGTAGCCAGAAATTGGAAATAGAGTTTGTGCACGTGAGTCGGTCGGACAAAATCTATCCTTCAGACGAAGAACATCGCCTGGTTGTGCTTGCTACCTTTCTAAGTAATGATTCCCTTTTGCTCCTGGGCTTCCTTCCTCGCTTTGCCATCCAGCCTAGTTCATTTGGCTGAAAACTTTGTCCCAATTGAGCGGCATCCATTAACAAGGGCCCGGTGTAATTTTCCTTGCTTGCCTGCGAAGTGGGATTGGAGTCTCCACATCATGAAAGCGTCTGCAGCAGATAGAAAGAATTCTACTACACCTCGATCTCCATGTATACTGCAGCTTTTCTCTATACACGAAGCCTGCTTTACTTTGCGTTTCCTTTTCGCTAATGAATTCTCTCTCCCTATTCTTTTCCTCGCTTCTGCACAATAAATTACTCGCCCTTCCGATGCGTCAAGTGGATCAACTTAATTTACATGCTTCTTCTTCCAGGAGCAAGCGATTTATTCGTAGTCTACTAGCTTCCAATTCGTTAAGTGCGTGCTTCTTTCATTTTCCAAAAAAAAATATTTTTCTCGATTCCGTCAGAAGCAGCTGGTGGTGTGGGCATGGCTATATAGTTTTCCCAACTGTTATTCTGCCCAGAGTTTTTACTTGTCACTTTCCAGATGTTTCATTCGTTTTTAAGCCTCACTCGAGTGCTATTTTCGGCATCATACGAAAATTTCATTACACTGTTCAGACCACGAACGTGCGGGGCCTATACTGAATGGGCTCAGGAAAAATACGCGTCATGTGGAGTTGAGGCCAGCTGAACCTGTGTGGGTTTTAACAAAAACTTTAGTTAAGTTATGTTTTTGAAATGTGGCATAAGCTATACGGAACCCAGCACAGATAGCACTTAAGAAACTTGCATCGAAATGAGTTTCCGATCGAAAGGATATGCAAACGAAATCACAAGTATCCTATAACTATAATAAAACGTGTCCTGCATCCCCTCTTTGAAACATGTCGATCCCCCAAGTGCACTGAACCTAAATGTACTTATTGGAAAATTACAAAAAACCGAACTTGCATAAAACATTGCCGTAGTACCGGTATATGACATAAAAATGCGGCTCAAAGTTCTATTCCAAAGGATCACTCGTATAGGGATATGATGTTAGCTTATGAAAATATGTAATCCTGCAAACCCGAGTTTTAATAGCCTGGTAATAATTCTCCCCATGTTTTCCCAATATTATCTGCTTAATCTCTTTCAAAAAAAAACTGGGCTTGGGAGGGGGAAGGGAGCTTGAGGAAGATATATTCTGGGTGGGAATTAATATATCCTCTCCATCTCTCTGTAAGCAGGCAAAGGACTTATTTCCCTTCCTCCATGTCAAGAACGCAATGATTCACCGTCAAAGGGCGCGGCTTTTTTGATGGGGGAATTTTTTTTCTCCCTCACTCTACTCTTCCCTCCACCACCTCCTCCATCCCCCTGCCACACCCCCCTTCAACTCCCAACGCTTCAACACAGGAAGCTTCATTGAGAAAGACTTAATTGGCGCCGGAACCAGCTCGCCTTTTACTGCTTTGATCTTTTCACGGCCTCCAACCAAAAGGATTTGCAGATACGGATTAAGAGAAGGGGAGGAGGAGCAGCTAATGCACATGAATATCGTACAAAATAATCATTACGGGCTTTCCCCAGCTCCCTTATTTCTTGTCAGTTGTGTCTCATCTCTTAAGATAATTCATTGTGGAATAGACCTCATTTCAAAGAGGGTCCTATTACTCGACGGTAGAAAATGAGCTGCTGATGACTTCAGAATGACATCTACCTATCATCTATCCTGCGAAGGCGGAATGACATATTTGCAGCAAGCTGCTTGAAATATACGCTTCATATAATTTTTTGACAAACCATCGTGAACAAAAAAAATATGGTCGTTTGATTGGTATTCGTATTGGCGGATCTGATGAGAAACAGAAAAGGCCACGAGATATAACTGGCATATGTAACGTTGGTTTCTGTAGAGTAACGTATACAAGTACGCGAAAGTTGTCACCATATTTTGACTCGCCATAATGACTTTCCTAGAACGGTACGGTATACGTAAGGTTTATATAGAGTGTACGTGCAGTACAACTCAATTGTACTCGCAATTGGCTCATTGCTGCAAAGTATAGCCAATAGCGTGCCGAGTTTGTACGCATGCATAAGTTATACCTTTGTGGTTGAAAGCTGGAAAGGTTCTATTATCTTGTTACAAAGTGACGAATTTGACAGGCGTAAACGAACAAAAACCACAACAGAGGCCTACTACTTTATTTACACAAATGCCTCTAACGGCCCTCCGCTGTACATATTTTCTCTCCCAACCCTTGCAAAACGCTGCAGCATTATTATGCGCCTTTTAATGGATGATAATCACAGTAGGTGTGTGAAAACAGGTCGGAAGCTTACAACACTATGTGTAATGTGCCATGCACAAATGTAATTTTGCTTTGGTCTACATCACCTTTTTTGCGGCTTTTTCCCCCTCTCCCTGCAAATTTGAATCAGTTTGCAAGCTTTGAACGTGAGCCGGACAGTTGATGTAACTCTGTGGCCTTCGCATCTGTCGATGCTGCGCTTACATACGGATGATACGGCAGAAAAAGAGAAAGAATAATCCGGAACAAATTCATTTATTCTGGACTTTGGCCCTGCGGCGGAGTGCAGAAAAATACGGCTGTAGCAAAATGCTTGGAATATTGCTTCATTTTCCAAGAGATTGAATAAGCAATGCAGTCGAATTTAAATCTATGAAATCATATTACTGTAATTCCAATACATATTTCACGCACTGTACTTTAAAATGTTGGATGTATATCACTGAATAGCACACGTGCAATCCAATGCATTTTAAAATGAACCCTTCTGCAGATGTTTATCTCCAGATTTAAGAAATTGATGCAAGTACTGGCCATAATTTTTTTTGCGATCAAAATCCCACTTGAGTGCCTGCTTAAGCTTGGTAAGCCCAAACCCACCTTGGTTGGAGAAGGCCCCCTCCTATTCTCCCTCAGGCTCACAGAAAGGATAATGAAGAGGAAAAGAATTCCTCCCCAGTAGCTTCTCTCTCATAACCATCCTCGATTTCATTAAAAACAGAGCCCAACTTCCACCCCCACCCACTCATTCTCCTTCCCATCCCTGTTCCATTCCTTTTGCCCTCGAGGGAATCCTTATTATTCGTAATGAATAAAAATGAAGGAAGAAAAATAATGGAACCTTATATGTATCATTCCATTCTTCACCCTATCATACTTGATGCAAAATGTTACATCATTGTCTCACATGCCTACGCTAATTAGGTCAATTTGCAGATGTGTTTTATTATGTTATTAAAATTTATTAATTGCATAATGAAATTAATATACCGTATGTTCCATTATTTCACAGGTGAGTTGGATGTAAAGCACGGTTGCATTTATGAATATGATATACATGTGGCCAAATTAAATTTACGGAATATTGCGTAACATCAACAAATGATTTATTACAGCCAGAGAATGATTGTTACTTTTATTGCCAATATTATGTAATTATTTGATGTTACAAATTTTCTGAACAAGTGTGTGTTTCTAATTTTTAATTTTCGGCCCTCTCTCAATATAACGACCATGAATAATTTTATCGATCATCTGTCAGAAGAAGAGGGTAAAAGAGGCACCATTTAATCAACACATATATGCTAGGAAATAATGAAGCGCCCTAATGTTTTGTCAGCAAAGCACCCGTTGTAATTACACTGAAAGGCATAGTTTCAAGAAAAATAATTCTACTTGTAATTTGGGATTTTACCACTGATAAAAGTTGTAAAATGACAAAATATCTTCAGAGCGGATGCTGAATGCAAGGTCAACTCTTGTTCCTTGACATGTTACGCGTATTATTGCAGAGAAAAACCCGCGATATGGTTCATCCTACCCCGTCCTACCCTAATAAGTTGCTCGGTGCCATCAACCATGATGAGGCCGTATTGCAAGTGATGGATTGCCCCTTTATGTCCCGCTCCATTGTTGATGGTGTCAACTTAAGAAGAACCGTATTATGTACAGTACCACCCTGCATCCTGAATAAGACTTTCCAACTTCAGGGGCATAATTGTTCAACCCATTACTTAACTTGCAGTTTATGCCAGGAGAGAAGTTCTAGCACATCTGCAGTAAAATCTACAAAGAAAACTATAGTGAACCTCTCAAACTGGCACCCTGCATTATTCATTAGTAAAAAATTTCCATGCACATCACAATGTACTGTACAATATATGCAACTTCACTTATTATACGACTGCAGTTCAATAAAGTTACCTTCAACGCATTGTTGGGCACTGCAGCAGAAAAGAGGCAGAGTAATGACCGAGCCACTTAAAGTGTCAATTGTTCTAGTCTGCGCCAAGCAATATTTTGATCTCTCCCAGGGACAGTTTACTGCTCGTATATTCCATCCTCGTCCAGCAGTCCCAACCCGAAGGGCTTCATTTCAACAAGCAATAAGCAAAGAGAACTTTAGTGCTCTTCATTTAGTTTTATTAGTCAACTTCTGCAAACTCCCACCGGCTGCTGTGCATACACTTCCATCTTTGCTCGCCTTGTGATTGGACGCAGCAAAGGTGAGTCCGAAGTTTGCTTTTTTTTTAAATCCTCTCATTCCCGTATTCCTGTTTTCCTCCCTCAGCTTCCTTTTTCTCCCTGCTGGATTCTGGTATAGGGGCGGAAAAATTAGCCTGAGGAGTAATTAACCGCAGGGGCACGAGTCTGGAAATCTAAAAAAATGAGACTGCTGGATGCTAATGAGTTAGCTGGAGCGGCTTGTTTATCTCTCCTCAACTTTCCGGGTAATTTTTCCTCTCGCATTTGGCCTAGTTGACTCCTCACTCCTTGCCCCGAATTTTTTTCTTCTTCTTCTTTTTCTTCTATTCTTAACTTTACAAGAGCTATTTTAAGTGAATGCTGCCAGCTTATGTCAGCCGTGAAATTTAAAAAGTAATCTCAGTTTAACAGCAGTGGGTTGAAGATATTTCGGTCCATGGATTTCAAAAGGACGCTAGGAAAAAGGTCACGTGCGGTGAGCATTTAAGCAAAAGGTTAGATGTCACGGTCATTGTTGGTGGAAAATTAAAATTCCTTTCAACATTTCAACATTCATTGATTGACCGCCGGGGTATTTTTCCTACCCCTGTCCTGTCAGTCATCAACAAAATTTTTTTTCGCCCATTATTTCCACGAGTACAGGACCACGCGTTTAGAAGTACACGATACCAATAATTAAATTTCGACCAACTCATATCCGTCTTGTGCAAAAACCAATTTTTGACCCACTGCTCCTGGAACCACCAAAAAAAACACGGATGGTCACACCTCATCAACCCACATGATGAATCCTCATTACCTCATTTTCAACAATTGATAGATGATCAACCTTGTGCTCAGGTGTTCCACATGCAATCTAAGGCCCAAATTAAAACACGATATGTTATAGTGCAATCTACACTTTTCCTATCGCCAGAGTATCGGTTGAAGGTCGTAGGTTATACGATTTAAAATCGATCGTCCCACATGCTGATTGGATTGACTTCCGGTTGCACACACATCCAGAGACCAGAGAGAGAGAGGTAGGGGAAAGTGGGGGAGGGGAGTTGAAACGGGGTCGGGGAGGAGTTGGCAGGTGAGTGCAGGCGATATTCCCAGAGCGGGGTACATTTGCAGCCAAATCGGGCCTTCAATCCTCAGCTCGGGGACTCTCTTTTTGCACAAGGGCTCGTCATTTCCATCCAAAAGAGCCCCAAGGAGAAAGAAAGACCCTCAACTCCATTATGTGGCTGCTGGGCTACCTACTAGGGATAAGGGCTAGAGGCGAGAAAATGCATGCCCCCCCCCCCCCCAAAAAAAAACTGGCATTTTTTCATCTTTACTACGAGAGTCACATGACCATTGAAAGATGACACCAAATGACATCTACCAAGTAATCGCGACAAGTTTGACACTTGTGATTTACCTGAATAACTTTAAAGACCCGTTCTTTGGCATTTTGATTCGAGTCGGGTTGTTTGGTTGGAGTTAGGGTGGGTTCAGAGGCATTTTTCCTCCTACTTTTTCCTTTCCGGCATTTTTTCTACCGTGTCTGGCAACTGTATCTATATATTATTATCTGGAAACTAAGAGCCGTCATCTTCAGAGCGGGATAAATCAGGGCAGTTTCATTGTCCCTAGGTTTTTTTTTCGTGCAAGGAGCAAAAACGGCGTTAAATCATGTTAGCAATATCGCTGATTAAGGAACTGGCCCGGATTCCAAAGCGGCCCCGAGGAGCCATGCAATCTTATTAACCCCGCCAAATTCTACTTCGAGAGAAACGAAAAGAAAGATATAGCGGAAAAAAAATTGGCAAGCTCTGTGAAGCAAAGCCGCACAAATATCGTAACTATCTGCTCGGTATGCAGAAACAAGATGACAAACGTCGCATGAATAGTTGTACCACACTCGGATCACGTGAAAGTTTTCTCTCCATTTTTTATAACAGGAAAGGTCGCCATTTTGCGTTTGGAACTTGACAAATTCCATTACACGATTCGGCGCGCAATTATTTTAACTTCTTTGACTTAGTTCTCCACAAACCAAGACGGCGCTGCAGAAAAGAAAGTTTCTCAATACTTGGTTCCTGTTTGTTGAGTACTCTTGGAAAAGTAACTCCAAAAAAATATTACAATATTGGAGCTGCAAGCACAAATGAAGCTCTTCATTAAAACCGATTTCCAGACGCTATTCTGCACCCATAAAAAGTAAAAAAGTTCCTAAAATAATCCGAACATTTGCCCTTTATACAGCAGGTCATTGGCAACAAAATCTAATCACAATCGTTCTTAATTCACACAGGCTACTGACAGTGTGGAGCTTGATAAACATACTGGTTGATGTTATTCAAATAAATATGCAGACCTGTCATTTTTATGCATTATGTTTTCAGCTAATATATATAGCATCACTTTTACGTATTCACAAATTAAATTTTGGGCCATTAAACCACTAACAACACTGCAAAAGATCCGACACTGCAGTAGTCATCACACAACACACGAATGCCCCTAAGCATTGCAAAAAAAAGACTAAAATTGTGCCCGAGTGTCTATATATCTAAACCGTGCGAAACACTTTGTACCCACTTAGCATGACTTAATTTGCACCTTTGCATGCAGTGTAGAGCGAACCCGACAATGTCAACACCGTGCGTAAAGGGGCCCGGAGCATTAAAAAGGCCGAGCCAGACAGCTCTGGGAAGAGGCGCCTAAGCTGCACTCTCCCGCAAATGCCCAGGACTCTTCTCCCAGCCCCTCTTTTGCAATAATTAGCCAATTTGCTTGGGTCAGAGTTGCGGCAATATTGGCGCAAAAAAAAAATCGATGGTGGTTGCTGTGCAAAAGTTAAAGGTGAGGACAAAGTGAGTGGCGGAAGGTTAATGCCGGGTTCCACCTTCCCGCATCCCTGAAACAGTCCAGTATGTCCGGAAAAAGCGATGGAAGTTTCAGCTATAGGACTGGTAGGGTAAAAAAAACTTCAATCATCCCTTTGCTAATTAAACTCCGAAGGGTGGTTTTACTACCCGTCATTTCGGTGCAGGAGTGAAAACGACATGAAGGATTTTTGGCCCTCCCCTATACCACCCCTACCCTTTTTGGAGGGTAACACGTCGTAGAAGCACGGACGAGGAAGCATTCTCATCTGCTAAGTGGACCGAGAGATGCAGCCCACTAGACCTTCTCACCTCATCATGCATCATGGCCTCTTAGTACCAGCTCTCATGGCATTATTATGTATCTCCTGCAGCAGCCGCCCAACATTGCTCATTCGGGTTGGTATGTGTCAGACTGGTTCAGGGAATGGAGTGAAATAATAGACCGACTAAGGACTCCCGATTTTGGCAATGGGTTCACCACTCGCCTAGGCGGCATAGCCAGAGGGGTCGGTGTGTGTATATATACTCTGAGGCCGTTTGTATTAAAACATGATTAATTAATATTCCGCACTCTGCCTCATGGGCACGCTGGTATACCTGCACCCGAGTGCATTGACCCACTCGCATATATCTTGCATCTCACCCACCCCTGCCTCATTATTAGGCCAATTTGGCAATAAACGGCAAAGTTGTGCTTGCAATTATTGCCCTGGTCTCTCTGTCTACAGTGCGTAATGTTTTGGTATTTTTGACAGTTAGCATGGGCGACAGGAGGCGAAATATGGCACTTTATCCTCTGCGCGCCAACAATATTGCGGCCAGAAATACAGTGAGGGACGTAATCATCAATATGGACTCAGCTTCCCAAAGGGGCCTATTCTGTGAGGTGAATTTAAGGGCACCGTGCTAATTTGAAATAAAGTAATGTCTCAACTTGATGCGAGGCACATGTTAAGCTAATGGTAAAGTTAATAATTATCAATATATCTGCGCACAATGCTGAGGTGGTTTTTCCAACTGACCAATTCAACGATACGGAAATGAGGTGTAATTTTCCATCTCTTCATGATAAAACATAAGAGCGAATATGTAGAAGTAACATTCAAAGGCCAATGGTAAACGGTCCTTTCTTGCATTTATTTTTGTACATCTCTGCGGGATAAAAATATGAGTCCGATGGCCATTTCGAAAGATAATGGCGGACACACTCCTCTGACATAATATCCTCGATATTGCTCTATCTCCCTTTTCCCCAATAAATTAAAGCTTAAATGGGGGAGATCCGTTCCTTCTCTGGCATGAAGCCAGGAACAGATCGGTAGCGGTTGACCCTCAACATAATCTAATAACGAGCCACATCATTAATGCACTTATTCCTCAACTTCTAGACCGCAATAGTACCACACAAGCTATGCACCAGTCAACACAACATTGAAATGCTACTCACCACCTAGGGCTCCGACGCATCCTCCGGGCAGAGCGGTCCTCTTGTCACCAGCGACGGAGACTTGTCCTTTATCACCACCCCCTGACCTCGAACTCCCCCGACCCTTCCCCCCTCTCCCCTCCTTCTCCCCCCACCCTGTAGCAATCCTCAGCTGCAGGCAGCCCCAGCAGGACTCACCGAGGCACCAACTTCGTCACCGTCCATCTGTCCAACCTGCACGAATCACCAAACACAAAACGTCACATGGGAACCAACACACACTGGAGGGGGCAATATATAATGATGGCAATAATCACGCAAGCATAATTCATGCAAATTGGAACGTCAACAATAACAAGGGGTTGTGAGTGCGTTGGATATAATATATTGTGTGTACACTATATCTCTCTGGCTCTTTCCCAGTTTCCATAACAGCATTTTGAGATTAAAGGTGTTGGCTGACACGAAGCAAATGGCAGGACACATCCAGTCCAATAAAACCTGTCTCTTGTTGTCGGGAGCGATTGAAATGTACTCTAGGGGCTTTTATTTCGCTGCCTTGGAATCGATTTCACGACACTTGATGGAAAAGGAAGACTAACTTACGGTTCCACCCGCGGGGGAATATGGGGGACTCGGGATGTGGGAAGAAAAGCAGACAGGAAGGAAGGGAAGGGATTAATACACCCCAATGCCACTTGCCCACCTCATCCCTTCCCTATCCCACCTCCCTTACTTCCACTGCTCTTCCCTCCTACGTAATTACGGCCACGCCAATTATGTTCAAAGTGGTTCTGTCAGTCAATTGCGGCGGGAAGAATTGGAGTATGGAGGCCTATAGGGAGACTGGGGTTTGGGTGATTATCCAGTGACTAATCCGACGCCTAATCCACTTCTATTGGCTACCACAACCAAACATGAATAGAGGGAGGGGTGGGGGGGGGGGATCAATAGTGTATCAGTGCATCCAATCTAGGTGTGAAGAATGGAGCATTTAAGCAAGATCAGCAGATTTTTACCAGGGCTTTATAACTACAGTCTATAAAATTCAGAATGTAAACATTGACGGTATGGAGTAATATTTGGGAGCAACTGTTGTGCAGTCACTCGAACAAAATTTTGGAATATGTTTGTTCCTCTGCGTTGCTAGAATTTTCAGTGTTACAAAACAAATAGGTTCAATAATGTAAACATTGTTATTGCTTCCAAATATGAATACTTTAAAACGCAGTTCTACGTACAGTATAATTATGAAACTGGAACCAACAACCAGTTGGAGGCAAAATGGCACGTGCACAACCAATTTATCTGCGCAAACACAACATTTCGTCCTCGATATTTGTACACGTCGTTATACATAATTGGCCTTAAAATTTGTGCTCTGTTTATATTCCATTATTCCATAATTATTTGCTGCTGTTCGAGTATACTTTATACTTCATTTTTTGTGGCAAATTAATTTTAGGCAGGAGAGAGGATTCAGATGATTAGGAAAACTGTTTTATAATGACTCGGATAGCGAGGCATGGTTTCATCATTTCCTCTCTCAAATTGTTACTCGTTTGCCAATAATCCTCTCAATCCTTATACCAACACGAGGCGCAAAGAGAGTACTCGCACTCGCAGCACACTTGTAGATGCCTATCTATTCAAGCGGATTTCGACACGAGAGGTGCGCGTGTATATCAGACAGTACGCCAGCTCATAATATCAGTTGGGGGAAACCCTCAGGCAAAAAAAAGATACTTCTAATGATGGTCATCAATCATTATTCGGTGACATCAGTCTGAAAGAGCGTCCCGAAAAGGCGTGAAAAAATTCTGGCCTAAACCACTCGAGGAACAAATAAAATCTAATACACATTCATGCACTATCGATCGCACGGAACTGTTAGTTAACTTTGGGTATTTTCAGAGGCCGCGAGCAATGTTCTGCTGCGGAAGTGTGTTCGTGTTACAATGAAATGGTTTTACTAAGGTTATAATGTAAATCAATTTATCTGATCGATATCCTTTAAACACGTACTCTAATTTCTATCCAACTTATAAATGTAATAGTAGGCTATGGTTCAGGTTTCGCTCTTTACTAGCAAAATAGCCAACATGCAGAAAACAGGACTGAAGGTCACTTCATTAAGTATTTAATTGGGTGGGCTAGAGTTACCTTGGAGATGAGATCAAATTTGCATGACCTGGCAGTGAATGTGTATTCAGGTACTCTACGTGTGACCGACGCACTTACCTATTAACCATATTCATATTGTAGAATGTACACGCAGTAGTAGTTTGCATAATTTAAAATTATGCAACAAACTATCTCATCACAAGCAGTCGCAAGCATGAAAACGGAAAATTCAAGAGTCAGGAACAAGTGCAGAAGACTTCCTGGTTAGGTGCATTTTGAGATGTGAAACTCATGTTCAAAATGCTGACACTTGCTGACTTGCATACCTTACACGCATTGAGGTGCTGGACGATGCCATACGGCATACACAACATAGAGTATAGGCCTATGCAACTTTTAAAAGTCTTATTTTTAGACTTCGGACCACTGGAGTGCTTATGACTTTTTAATTATTGATATTCTTTCCCATGTAGTGTGTCAGAAATAATCCTTGTCATTCATAAATATTCCTTACATGATCTTATTTTACTGCTAATCGGTCAAAGGTCAAGAAGATGCACATTTTATATTGAACGACATGTTGATAGTCATCACTCATCAGAATATATGATGATGATTTGTGCACCAAAATAGTTCTGAACATTGAGTCATTGCTTATTGACCTGGAAATGTAAGTAAACAAACCTGAATATGATCTCCGAGTACCAGTGTGACCGCCGAAGGCGGCGACAGAAACAACGTGGGTGACTTGTAAGATATCAGTTTATTTACGTCAACAATAAGACAATCGTGGAAGTTACGACAGAGGAGGGAGGTGTGCGGAAAGAGGAGTGGACCCCCGACGTGTCCGGTACGGACACGCCGAAAGGACCTCGAGGAAGACCCTAACCAACAATATATAGTCGGGAAAACTCGAGGGCCGATGGGAATAAAGGCCAGTGATAACAAGGGCACCCAAAGGGATGATGGGAAAAAACCCTTGGTGGGACCACAAGTCAAATGCGTCAACTAGCATGTTCACACCAGTATGGTACATGAATGGAATGAAGGAAATAAAGGAGTAAAAGCCTCCGGAGAGGTTTCATCTAATAATGTTAAAATAATGTTGATTTCCGAAGAAGAAGAAAACAAACAGTGCACTTCTCTAGTAGCTCCCTCATAAGATATCATTGTCACGAGAACATTCATAAAAATGTGACAATCTCCTTACCAATGTCATTACTCTTTCAATTTTCACTTCAAGAGGATTGCTATGCATTTAGAGGTAGTGAGCTGTATTTTACAAGCATACAGTATATATGCCAAAAATTAAAACCATTTTATATCCCCCTTCAACAAATGAGCGCACTTTGGCGTGCTATTGCGGTATGTGATATTGTGATAATATAAAGTGACGTGCTGCGTACTATGTGTCCTGCGTGTGACCTATACACTAGCTTGGATCTGTTTATCCTACACATCCGTGGCAACCAGCGTGTACGTGTTATTTTAGGGTGGCTGTACAAAAAAAAATTAATCAGCTCTGAGACCCGTTCAGACCTGATCTGGCAGCAGAATCTTCTCATTGTGATACTTCATGTAGAAAGTTGAATGACGAATTTAATCTATTTATACCTGAACAAAGGGGTTCCGGTAGTGCATTGACAACTTCGGAACACACCAATGCATATTCAGATATTGCAGTAAAGAAAATTGTTTTCGGTAGCGTAGGATCGCTACACGCTCACAAACTGAAATTATTCACGCGGAATAATATGCCTCATATACTGCAGTATATAACTCAACATAAAAGCCTTCGGGAATTTGGCCCATAATTTTCAGGTAAACTTTGTCGTACATATCACGCCTGAACTGCGGAGAAAATATTTTTCCAACTTACGCTCATTAATAATACGACGTACTTACGCATCAAAAACCTCTAATAGTCTACTCTTACACAAAAAGTAACTAAGTGCAAATATTACAATATGAATTTTGCTTTTAAGCCCAACTGCTTCATTCCGAGGATCAATATTGGCAGATCAGCCATGCACAATATTGCTTTGTCAAATTGTTTTACTTCCGCTGAATGAAAGTTTAATTCACTATAAAATTTAAATAAACTAACTGAACAGGCTACTCTCGCAATATATTCTGCTACGTCCCACTCATACTCAATTATGGCTTCTCTCTCTCTCTCTCTCTCTCTCTCTCTCTCTCTCTCTCTCTCTCTCTCTTGACCACTACAATCTCATGCAGGTTTATGCAGTGATAATTTTAGCAGTTCTGCATAGGATTAGCAAAAGTGGCCCCGTCCCCTACGAACAATCCCTGTCAAATGCTTTTAAGTTCATTAAAAACTGACGTACATTGGGGACAAGCTATTGTTAGCCTCCGCAGCCATTCCATGCATTCACGTAGGCCTCACATCGTGCGCCCACATTTATTTCTGGTGCAGGACCTGAAAATCGTGCCCACCGTTAAGCGACACGCACAAAACGACACGATAAACGCAAGCACGTATATATATTTTTCGCTCTCCGTCCGTGCAGATACGGATCATGCCTTTTCGCTGACACTCGCCTTTCCGGGCAGTGTAATAAACCGCCAACCGAACCCCTTCCTTCCATCACCCGAACCCAGCAGGACCCAACCCCCGTCGTACTGGGATCCCCTGGAAATATTTCACCCACGAAAATCTTCCCCTTCCTTCCTACCAAATCTAATTTGTGCCCATTGGAGCCTGATTGCCCCCAACACGTGAGTTCCCCTCCTCTTCATACCTATCCTCCAAACTGGAAACGAATATAAATGAGGCGGTGCGAATTAAAATGTTGTTTTCATGCGCTAAACAACGCTCCTGCGGACTTCTAGTGACGTTTAATGGCGCGTCTGCACACTGCGATTTGCCCACGCCAATTTCATGGGCTTCAGCTCTGGACTGGGGCCTGGAACTTTCCAATTCTTTCCAGGGCACCATCATTAACTCGTGATTACCGGAACATGATTCGTCGAGTCTTCGTCTCTATTCATGGTGTATGGGCCCGTTACTATACATGTCAATCCGTCCCACAGCACTAGATTCGCATACGCATGAATTTTCAGTGGCGACTGCATTATGCAGTCAACCTGTTTGTTTGCAGTAGGCGAGTTATGCAATTATGACAGTAAACATGTCGCTAACTAGGTGCGTTGAAAAGAATGTGACTGTCGCCTATGCGTTGAATAATTTTGCTGATATGGGATGGGAAAGTTGCCTAACATTGTTAATTAAACTATCTCTGGTAGGATTCAACTCGTGTGTTTTCCAGTATGAAAAACGATCCGTTGTTTCTCACTGCATTAATTCGCTGCACATATTTTTTTTAAAAAAAGTTGTAAAAATTCAGGATACCTGAGGCTATCCATGACACCATGACTTTACGTACATATTTCATGAGCCATGGTAGGGTACGCAGGATGGTGCACTGAACTTCAACAATTCTATAGAGGGGGATATATAGGAATAAAAATGATTTGAGTTGCTTCCCTTTAAATTGGTTACTGGGGTAAACAATTTGGAACAAGCGGGATTTGGGAAATGGTCCATCCTGCATGTCATATACGTATTGTAATATAAGCGAACCGCTTCAAACCTCGACTGTGTTGTCTCACATCATCCTTTATGTAACATTTTTGCATGGAGATTCCACACGAAAAGACGCCCGGTGCTTAACCCTTGAGGGGGATGTCTCGACTGCTGGGGAAAGTAATTTGAGAACCTGTCAATATCGCTATTCGGCTCTCAGAATCGGCCTCAGGGAAGAAAAATACAAATTGACTGATCCCAAAAGTCGATCTCGGTCTATACTGCGTATAATGCCAGGTCATCCAGCAGAAATTACATATTCCACACAACCAACAAAATTACCGTAATATTCGGACTAGTAAGCAAGGACGTATTTGATCGATTCACTTTGATAACAAGGACACAACCTATATGTTAGGCAAAAAATAACCCCGAAGTTTAGGTAAAAGTAGTACAATCTGTATTCACCCGGCACGCGGTGCCGAACAATAGGCTATAATTTATTACCCGCCGCAGTGGTATTACGCCAAACTACAGTATACACAAGGCCGTTAGCAATATTGTAATGGAACATATCCTTACGCGCAAGTTGAGTTGGATTTGACTAGTGGAACAACCGGTTCTAGAGGCACATGTGTGAGTCCGCATCCGCACCAGCATCCGCATCTGTGACGTCAAGTTACGTCACACGACCGCCGGATTCATGTCCACACCACACGCTTGGAGCATCACACGCGTATACGGTACGCACCCAGCACACTCACTGTCCAGCCACACCGGACATGACCCACGGTACATCCATACACACGTCACACTTATGATAATCCCGCTGACTCCTATTGGCATGTGCGCGAATAGGGAAGAAGGGCGGTCAAGAGGAGATTGAGCCGAATAACAGGGCGCCTGCAGCACCATGGCCTACCATCGATCCAAGCATGCGCTTTCGATGTCGTGCAGCACGGCCACACCAGAAAAATAGGAAGAAAAAAAGAAAAAAAAAATACATATCCACCCGACCCCGACTCTACCACCCACTGAATCCTCCCACTTTTTCGGTTTGTTTTGCGCTCTGCTTCATCTTGCCACTTTTATAAGGATCCTACATTTGTTTAATATCGAATCTTGGCAAATGTCAGGGGGTTCAAGGCGGTCACCCCACTGCGTATACAAATTCATGCTCAAGTTGTCCCGGGGTATTATATAGCTTTTGAGGACTGCAAATGCGCAAACGTCGCTGCGTCCGACATGCGGATGCCGGGAAGGGATTTTTCAAACCCTAAATGCGAGACCGGGAATGCAGTGATGGAACTACACGGACCTTACGATGAGGATGCATGAGTGCAGCAACGGAATGAACTGTGACGTATAGGGTGTCCAAGGAGGTCAACACCACGCTATTAACTCGCACGCAGTGTCCATTAACTTATGTGCAACGCTGATTTGAAATGCATTTAGGTGAAATCGGGATTTCTTAATTCACGTAACAGGTACTTGCAGGTGTTGAGTGGGATTGAAGGAGGCCGTTTACAATCATTAATGTCCGGTTTTTCCAACCTTTCCACTGACCGTTAATAGCAAACTGCAGTTATGGTTTGTTAAGAGAGCACTTAAACCACCGCTACTCGTAACTGCTACTTAAAGGGGTGAAGAAATAGCGGATATGTCGTGTAAACATAAATTAATCCATCCTCTGCATCCATTTACTGAATATTTAAGCGTATTATGTAAAAACGGCCTGTGAGTCTGATAATAATTGTTCAGGAGTTTAAGAGACATCGCACAATTAGAAACATCTCTAATTCCACCTCTTGCTCATATTGCTCAAGCAGTGCCAAGATAATTACGTATATAGAGGACGTTGAATGCCTTCTGGAGATCCCTGAAACCTATCATCACACCAGTGTACAGGTGTTGACCACTCCGGCATCAAGTGCCATACATCCCTTTCTGGCGAGTATAGAGGATTACATTGGCTTAATCGGCTGTGTGCGGTCAAGGAGGCTGTTTGAGGAGATATTTACGCAGTATAGAGTGAGATGTGGCCTGCAAGGAGTCAATTCGCGGTATTGAAGCAAAACTACCTAACATCAGTAACCTATACTCCTACAACAGCACAACTCCCTGTTAAAGTCATGTAAAATTATGTGGTTCATGCTCTCAGCGAAGTCGAAGCAGTACCTGTATATTCATGCTGCGTGTATTTGTGTGTTCGGCAGAGAGAAGGAGGCTTCTCATCCATAGTGAATGCGGGCAGCTCCAGGCGCTCCACGATGTACTGTGGTGTTAGCCAGGGTCAAAGACCTCTTCGTCTGTAGTACCAAAACGTCTAGCTCGATTTCTGACCACCCTGCTTAGCACTCGAGCACACTAATGCAAAGTACACACTTAGTTATTCCATCCCTGCACTTCACTATTTCAAGCTCGGAATCCAGAGGCGCGAAACAGATTTGTTTAGACACACAGCAGAGTGCAAAATATGTAGCCCGGTGCCAAAAGAAAAACCTCAACTGGAATTCGCATAAAATAAAATAACCTCTGTATAATTAGGCAAGCATGGGGAGGAGACATGCGCATTTTCCAGCATACTCAAGTTGAAAGAATGAGTGACACCCACCAACGGTATGACAGGTGACTGAGTCGTCGGAGACTTTGCCTCGAGCATCATCATGTGTTGACTCAGAAATATTGGATTACTGCGTTCGTGTGCGTAAGGATTATCAGGCCTATTTTGTTGCCTGAGCTAACATTTACAGTGCTGATTACGCTCATGGAAGGGTTCCAGAATAGCAGCTTGGATAGGTTGCTCTGCACTTCAAAAATACACCCTGTGAAAATAACAGGCTGAGATCATCATCTCTCCAGGAGTCACTTTGAGTCGAGCAGCTTATACTGTACGGTGTACAGGGGAAATCGAAGTGAGGAGGGAGACTGCAGTAGTAGAGAGAGGGAGGCGTGATTCCTAATTCCTCAGGGTTCCTCATATATTGCGGCGCTAATCCCATTTAAAAAGCAGCGCCGTATGTGTGCTGGTAGTTAATCGAGTTACCTTTGTCAAGGGAACTGTCACTAATTTCATTTCGCACCTTCGCTACATATGGATTTTGTCACGTGATCTATAGAGTCGGAATTAGATTCGTCCTGCATAAGTTTTAAAAAGTCAGAATTCGGAACACGTTATAATCAGGTGTGTGTGTGCATGGGAATGAAATTGCGTCCTGGCGCACCATTGGGGAAAACACCGCAATAAAATATTTCGTCCACTATTATGCGGTATGGGACTCTACTAGGGAGTGCACTGGGTATAATCACCTGCAAATACAGTACCACTATCGTGAGGAATGCCAATTGAATAGCCACTATGTCATTAATGGGACAGTTAATCGCGGATTCTGGTGGAGGCGAATAATTTTGAACAAATTTCCACAGACAATGAATTTCAATTACCTCTTAAATGACATTTTCTGCATTAATTCCATTCGAAAATGACGAAATACCAGATGGATTTTTTTCTGGCTACTGCACCCAGGATCGTATCACAAACGATAGGATTTTCACGGCAGATCACGCATTATTCGGCTAATATTCCCCTAATAATGGCAGTTGAAAAACCAGGCACCTGTTCCATTAGCCACTATCTAGAGGGTGACGCAACCCCCTAATGTGATCCGATTACATTTTGTATGCGTGTTGGGACATGCAAAAATACAAAAAAAAAAAAAACCTTCGAACGTGTCTGGTCTGTATGTTTACCAGGCCTGCTGCTTAATATCACGCAACCTCAGGGAATATCTCTTACATCTTCGGGCTTCCGTATGCTCAAGCTACAGCTCAAACAATGGCTCCACCAAATTTTCTCCAGCTTCTTTACTCTATCTCATTTTCTGTAGCAACAACTCCGGAAATTGTGCAGCTACTGTACATCCCTCTCATTACAGCATTTCCTCTTCAAATGTTGAGAGAGCCAGGCTTCAGTGCTCATTGTTTATACTAAACATATATACCGCATTTGTGCTAAGGTATAACGTATATCTCCGAGTAGTGCTAATTTTTTAAGCATGTTTAATAACTTAACTGGTACAGGATAGATGTGGTCGACTTTAGTGGTGGAATAAAATATTCGGCTGCCTACTACGTGGGCAGCAGAAAATTAAAAACCGGAGCGGCATCTCTTCCATCGATTTGCCCAACTGCTCTTAAAACAGGGCTGGAAATAAACCCAGTAGCAATCGTCCAGATAAATTTCTAATGGGAAGTGGGGGGAAAAAAACGGGAGAAAGATAAATACAGGCAGTGTCCAGCAGCTGAGCCTGTGAGAGTCATGTCAGTAATTTTTTTCCGCCTTTTTCTAGGGGTAAAAAAAATCCTCGAGGGATAAAAAGTTTCCCCATACGTTGCTAGCTAGCTGTCCCCAAAGACACTTTGCAGCAAAAGACTTTAGGGGAAGCAGCAAGAAAACGGAATTCCAAATTGGCTTTTTGGGGCGAGGGCAAACTTTTCGGACGACCAACTGGGAATATCCACAAGATCAAAGCGAATCGGCAGATACATGCCGGAAGTGGGACCCAGACTCACAACTTTACCGGCTTCTTTTCCACTTTTTTTTAAATGGGGAGTATGGGGATGCACATGATAGGGGATCTAGGGATGGGGGGGGGGGGGAGCCAAAAANGGGAGCCAAAAAATTAATTATTCTCCAAAGTGCCTCCTGGATGAGGGCCTTCAAATATTCACGAAGCACCACTTTTACTTCCTCTCGTGTTAAATGGCCTGAACGTGCACACTGGAGAACCCGGAGATTTTTTTGGGTGGCCGGTACAACTACTATGTACTCAGCAACTTTTTGGGGGTCTACGTGACTGCAGCAGGTAGCGATATGAATTTTTTGAGAAATTACACACGTTAATATCAGGAGTCAAAATTATGAACTTGTACTTCGGTATGCACACCCACATAAATACTTGTATAACTGGATTAATATTCAGGTCAGTACAAATGCTTATTTCGAACCTCTAGCAAATTAAAAAAAATTGTGCTCAACTGTATGCAACTGTAACTTTGGCGAGCAGCTGGCAATGCCCAGGATTTGTATTTATATACCGTCGGGACAGAGTAAACCCTTTTCCAGCACCCAAAATCATCAACGTTAACAGTAAAAGGGCGCCCCAAGGTACTGTGTGCTACATGCAACCAGTATAAACGCTCAATCCCTCACAAAACTTGATGTGACCAGTCTGGCAAAGTAAATTGAGAAGGTTCTTCTAGGAATGAAGTTGCACTCATTCGGCGTAATGGCATCGATGTGATGTCCTCAACCCGGATATACAATAGTCACACAACAAAACCGCATATACTCGTGTGCATTACCACATCCGCATACTGGCACGCCTGTGGAAATGTTGCGTGATTGTGATGGAGAGTGTTATTAATCTGAGCGAAGAGGTTAAGGCTGGAGCAATGTACAGTTCTGTACATTTCAGTTGTACACACTTGTCATATGTAAATCCTAACGTTTCATATGCAGTGTACTGTATAAGATGACACTGGTTTACCTCGTACTTAAAAATAGAGCCGTCTGAAATTGACCCAATAAATGTCGTTAGTTTGATCACATCCTTAGCATCAGTTACTGTCGCTGCCATTAATGGACAAAATACGTGTTGCAAGGTACCGAAGAACAATGACACGCTACTGTTGCATGTAATGTCAATTTTCGCATATCAATTCCACTGCAGTCCTATAAACAGTCGAGCTGTTATTAAATATGTCTCATTCGACGTAGGCTTATCACATCATCATACACACCGATACTGTAACGGCCTGCCACGTAACATACAGTTCCATGTTCATCATCGCCACCACAAAACCAATTTATCATTGTTATTCTCCCCGAAAATACATAGTTGAATAATAATAATAATAATAATAATAATAATAATAATAATAATAATAATAATAATAATAATAATAATAATATCCTCTCATTTTGTATAATTAATTATTATACCACATCATTTCGAGGTAAAAGGTAGCCAAGCAACAGTCTGTCTAAAAAGGACCCACTTTTTACTTGCCTGAAAAAGAAAGTTACACTTCTTGTATTGAACTGAGGCACGGAAAAGTGGGTCATACCGTAAATACGTATGCTAATAATTAATGTAAATGTCTTTGAGAGTAACTCTCGGAGTCAGATACTTTATGTGCCTCTCTTGTATAACCTGCTTGTCGTTCAAAAGAAATCTTTGACCCTTACTGTACTCAAAAGCATCTGGCCGTTGTTGTTTTGCTTAATTACAGTGCCCCTGCCAAGTCTATCCGAGAATAGAAGGAGAACGTGAATGAAGATCGGGTGTTTTCAACAAAGACCATGGAAGAGTTACTCCAAGCATAATTCCTATTCAACAAAGCCGCAGGTAAGCTACTGCATAATTACTGTATATAAGTTACATACAATCCTAGCAGCTGTTCCCAACATTTTTGATGTTCTAGATAGAGGAGCATGCATAGGATATCCACACAGGTTCAATATACTCACATTGTAGTAGTGCCATTATTTTTCAATGGTTTGGAAAAAAAAATGCGAAGTCAATTTGCTCTTACTTATATGCAGTGCATTCATGAGCACAGGTCACTGCGTGCATAATCTCCGTGTCTCACAGCAGAAGCATGTGCATCCACGTATATAGTTCTGCTTGTTTATGAAGCAACCAACCAGCCAACCATTGGATCCCTCTTCCACATCCAGCCTGAGGACACAAGCAAGAGAGCTTCATCCAGATCCCCACCGACCCGACGCACATTTTTGCGGCAAATTGTCGATAGCTCAGTGACATTTTGCGAACCCTTTTCCTGCCGCAGCTGGCCCCAGTGATGATGCAAAGTGGCCACCTCTCTCGACTCAAAGAATTGGTATCACGTATCTAAACCATCAACTTCCCTGTCGTATATATGTAGGTGGAAAGTGAGGAGGGAAAAAAGCAGGAGAAAATCAGGATCCATGGAGAAAAGGTACGCCATGATTTATACTGTAAGTTCTCTCATGGCTGCAACATGGAAAAGACAGACTTTAAGTTCAGCTTTTGAAATATGGATTGTCAATTTTGGTGACAGAATATACAATCGAAAATAATGCAATCACCTACACAAAAAAATATAATGACGGTTGGAATTTTAAAATGCAAGAGCGATATATTTTTCCCCAGTTGTAATATTCTCATGTGACAAATCTAACACGACAGTAAAATTATCAGCTCAATAACGTAAAATTCAGTTGAATTTTCTTCACGTTCCGCAACTGGCCCGTTTTTGCCCCCAGCTGAATGATCCGCACTTAGGTTCTGGTGGAATTCTGACACAATATTTCCACGGTGATAATTTCCTGCACGAGCAATCTCTGATGGTGCAGACACGTCGTTAAGCGGGGGCAGGATACATTCAGCATGGACCCCCCAACCCTCACCCCCAGAGTGCATTGGCGCTTCGGCACATTTAACAAAATAATGTTTCAGGATCCTCAAGGCGCCGTTGAGGCACTGACGGGAAATTGCCACTCTTCGTCTTGTCGCCCAATGAAAGGCCGACGTGTTTATTATGCAGTCCCCCCCCCCCCCACTATCTTTGTATACATGTGTATGGGTTCAAATACTTTTGCACTATCAATTTTATTTTTATCTTTAATGGAGAAAATTATTGCATGATTTCTGCCGAATTGCATTAAAAATAACAGATGTACTCCATAAATCTGCTGCCACTGCAATATCGTTTGACTCTAAACACAAGGTTCGAATATGGGAAACTCTGAAAGTCTCTTGGAACATGTGAACGACAACCCGGTTGCAATCAAGCGATCTGGTCGTGAGCGAAACCAATCAGAACTTGTTGGTTAATTTTTTATCAGCTCCCAACTCAATCTAGATTGGAAAATCCCAACTGGCTAAATGTCATCAGCAATAGTCACTTTACTGTTTCATTCGCTGGCAACCGTACCACCATTTTCATTCGGCCTCAATTTGCTTGATTAAGTATGTACTTGCAGACTGGGAAGCTCATGGGGTACATGAGAGATTTATTAATTTTTTTTTCGCTACCATAGTTCCCACGCAGGGTGTTGGGCGATAATTTACTAGCTGGGTTTCATCACTGCGGAAAACCGCCCTAGGAAGATAGGCAGCTGATAACTGACTAGTAAGCTGCAGGTAAGGAGGACACAAAAAATTAGCAATAGGTATAATATGGGCCTTCAGCCAAAAATCATGTGTGAGATAACCTTGGTGATTTTTTCAGATTAATTATTTGTGTCGCTTCTTCTTAACCTTCCTGTGTCATGTGGCTTCAGGATGCACCTGGGATGTAATTTACACCTTCAAAGAATGCTGAGGGTTCTGATATCTTCACGCTCTTCTCCCGCTTTTTCATCACCCTTCGTAAAAGATAGATGAAGTCTCTCCCCTGACAGCTTATGGACACAATTTTCATCAATCCATCAACGAAAAATTGTGCAAAACAGACTCAAGGCGCTCCATACACTTTCCCTATCAAGAAACCACGAAACAAAAAAACGGCACGTGCTGAGGTGAATAAGAGAAGGCAAGTTTTACAAGCAAAGTACGTCTCAATTACAAGTGTAAATCACTCTCGACTCAACACCCTTGATGGAATTTAACAACGGCAAAATATTCATGGCAGGATGTCATGTGCTTTGACATTTTATAAAACCAAATGCTAAAAAATATTTAACCTCTTCCGACCGAACACAAATGAAAATGTACCATCCGAAATTGCCTATTTACTTCTGCAACACACATTAACATGTCCATACGTTGCGCATTCAAAAGGCCCACATCCTGTCACAAATTGCACACATGCAGTAAAATATGGCCGTTTGTGCAAACGTATAACCTCGAACTTCAAACATTGAAATGAAATCGCGTTTAAATACTAATACTCATGCAATCTAACCAGTATAGGCCTAAAAACAAGGTATCGGGCATGCCAGGTCAACACTAATTAATCACAGTGCGGAAAGGCTTCGTCACGGCGGAAAACACCAGTTGTCATGGGAATCGCAAGCAGCAACAATAGATCAGGCCGCAGGCAAATTAACCGGGCATTTATGAGCAATTTTCACGCTGCTGACAAAAAGCGGGGCCCGGTAAAAATGTATTGCCCAATTGCGGCGTTTTGCCGCTTTATTGATTTCGACGCGCATTGTGTAAATACTCCTGCAGATAATAACTAATCGTAAATTAGGATTGCCAGCCATGGGAGTTTGACTATACAGGGTGGGGGGGTGACCCACGCAAGGGTTCAAACTAATGCACCTCACGTTTCTGTACTCTGGTGCGGTATACACTCTGGGCTGCAATACTTCATAGCACTCCATAAGGAAAAGGGCAAGTGGTGGATGAGATGTGCCAGCATAGCAATTAGTCTTGTGAGAGGCTCAAGTGTATAGGGTGGTGAGAAGTTGAGAGGGCAGATGAATAATGTGGTTGGTGGCAGTGGGATTATGCGTGTAGTGGTAGGTGGTTGGGGGTGCAGAAGCAGTGTTCAAATGGGTGTGGACAGCTGCGGTGGACTCCAAAGGGACTTAATCCAAATAAGGAGTAGTCGAGGCCCGAGACTCACTCTTGTTTTGCTTGCTGCTGCCTAAATAAACCCAGTAGGTGTTGACCTTTCGGGCTTTGTGCGGGACTTGCTCCCACCCAAAACCTAAAACCCTCACCAACTTTAAATCTGGCCAAGTAATGCGGCAGTGTGTCCACAGTTTCTGCTTCCATGTTGCGAAATAATGAACAAGCCCATGGGCGCATCCGGATAGGGGAGCCCTATTCTCTACTGAGTTTACTAACTAACGCCCAAAACATATGCCAAAATGTTTAAAACGAATTTTGGCACACCCAACTTTCAGTCAAGATTTTTTTTTCCCACATGTGTTTTAGCTGGGTAGGATGCCCTTTTAATCATAAGAAGTATGCTGCGGGACGGACCGTCGCACTTTATTTATTGCATTTTTTGGCCGCATTTTAGAAAGGTGGCTAGCCAGACAAAAATCTCGAAAATTAACTGGTGGCGCCTTGGTCTCAAACTTTCTGGCTACGCTGGCCATATTTCAAGCCACTTTTCCTACCTCGATAAACTAAAGTGTCTGATATAGACTGGAAGACTCGAGTGTACTCAACCCCTTTCGCACATAATAGTAATAACCCCGCAGATTAATTGACTACACAGACATTGTTTGTTCAATGTTTCACTAGTAGGCAAACGCCTAGTGCTGTTCTGGGGACCCCTTTAAATAACTCAAACCGGGCCTCCGATGAGTGCTACGAGCGGAAACAAAATACTTCATGCCGACCAGCAGAGCATGAAACCGGCCCAATAAAACCATACACATGAAATATTAGTCGAGAGACCAAAAAAAAAACAAAAACGAATCAATAACATCAGCCTCTCCCGCTCCATTTTTATAGTGGATGCAGCCCAAACTACCGGACCATTCGTGGTCCAGTGCACCCGAAAAACTATATATATAAAATGAAATGAGGAGGTCCACTAGAATTAGTGGCGATTGAAATGAACTTAGAGGGTGGTGAATATTTTCGCGGCGAGCCTTCGGTGTGCCTCTCATCTGAATAACAGATTTATTGCATTTCGTTCCCTAATGGGTTTAGTTAATGTGCCGGGACTGGCGGAGGAATTATGCTCGTCATCTGCAACCCTGCTCATCCCACAGTCTACATCCTGCTTCTGGTGCAAATCCTGACTGGGCTCGCACACTACACTCGGTCCCTCTTGCCTTTGGCCACCAACCACTTTCCACTTGGAGCCACGTTCATTAGCAAACGGAATTAGCGCAATGTCAGCGCTGTCACTGTCCTCTTATGGCATTTGCATCGCAACTTGCGCGATAATATTTACCCACATCTGCCCACGTTTCTGGTTTCAAAAAAATCCATGCGGCAACTCCAACAATTTCCTATTATTAATTATGGAGATGGGGTACAACAAAGACGTTTGTGTGCGAATGGTAAGAAAACCGGTTTAATGACATGGGTCTTGAGTTGCAACCGAGCTGAAACCTACTGGGGTCCGGACGTGGCTTAATTATTCCTGCAAGGCAGACGAGATGATACAAGGCGTAAATATCCGCCAGGCAAGAGGTTTTAATTGCCGGTAATCCGCCGTACCAATAATCCCCGACAAAGTGGCGCAAGTTCCGCCAAGACGAAGAAGCAGCAGCCTGTCTTGGGCAAATGAAGCCGCCTTTCTCACTGCTTATTCCACCCACCCACCCACAGCTCAATACCAAGGCGGCAACCCTCTAGAGCCAAACGTACTTCATTCCCAGACTCGGAGCGTCACATTTTTGCGTGTGGGCGGGTAGGAATGTCAGGTTATGACGGCGGTGTTTCCACGGAAGGGTCAATTTGAGCCTCGGGCTTGATTAGAAGGGCAAGTGTTGGGGGAAACATAATTACCGTCTGTACCACAACCGTTTCGGTGCCTTAACCGCTCCGGCACCCCTCCAACAACCGGACCTATAACCTCCATGTATATTGCCTCGCACTGGTGAAGATGGCTTCCGGGGTTTTATTTTTCAAAGCAGATTGTTCCCATTCCAGTCTCGAGCTCTGGGGAGGGAGGTTTACAAGGCGAAATTGGGCCGGATACTTTGCTTCACCCACAAACTTCGGGGACGGGGTCAGCCAAGAAGAAATGCCAAATCGTGTTGATGTGCTCGTGTTTTACTTGGATGTAATCAGTTTTAGGCCCCAGGATTTTCATCATGCTGGTGGTTTCACTCTAGAAGTTTCTGAATAAAGCAAAGACTGAAATTGTCCAGGATATGTGAAATATGGAGCATCGCGGAACCGGCTAATTGAGACACTCTATCACTTATTTATGTTGCAGGATATTGCAATTACAGCTGCGAGGCATCAACTGCGGAGCTCGTCCACGGTCAATAATAAATTTTAAATATTTTGTTCCATAACGTAGATATCCGCTGCAGGGGAACCCCCCACAAAAAAAATGGCTGTACAGACTTTTTGAGTTTATGGAAAAACATTTAAAAACGAGTCAGATCTGCCTTCCGGTTGGAACGAATTCCGCACAATAAGTGGTGGTTATTTAATTAGGTTGGAAGAACAAGTTGTCTCGTAGGACTTTGAAATTTTCAGCAGGTTAGTTTGGGAATAATAAATAAGATTCCGGAAGCGGCTTGGCAGCTCTTTAGGTTGCGGAAGCGTCTTGGGCCAGTACTCTGGGGAAACCGGGTTACACTGCGGTCGGAAGCTGCAAGGAAGCATGTCCCAGTTTGGTACAACTACTTCACTCACCGCTGAATTATGAAGCCACGTCTCATGATAAAACTCACACCAGATATGCACCGAGGAGCGAGAAAACAACGAATCCGGATTGGTGTAGGTTGAGTGCCTCTTCGGAATTCAGTGCTCCTTATATACTGCATATACACTGCGGAGGTTTCCTTTGCACGGATCAGTCAAAAGAGTAAGATGGAGGTAGACAATTACTCGAGTCTGCTTCACGAACCAGTCTGATAAAGCCCTATTGAAAACCCGAGAGGTCTCTTTTTTTCTCACTTCAATCGAGAGATTGAGCAAAGATTGAAGTAAGCTGCTCTTGCGTTTCTTTGGAACCGTTTTACCAATCCATGCACCTATACACCTATACACTGTAAATTTCTCCAAAGACAAACAAATGCGTTCGAATGCTTTTAGTACTCTGGCAGATCCCATTTGTCTTAAAATTGATCCACTCCAAAGACTCTTCCTAAAAGCAAGTGTATAGCATACAATCTACTTTCAGTGTACCTCTTTACACTGTATGTCACATATTGGCCTCTAAATAACAAATGAACAAAGGCAAAATGAAAAAGTTCCAGCCTATATGGAACCAGAGTAACAATTTAGCGACAAAGCAGAGCCTTGACGTTTACTGCCAATAAACTGAGGATCAAAACGAAACTAATGACTATCCTTCCTGTTTCCAGGAGTATTATAAATCAGTCAATTACTGCAAAGAAAAGTCGCTGTCTGACACGAATCCCCAGCCAATTCCTCACAATTATACTTAACGATTGTTTAAGAGGGGGAAAGCGCGTCACCAAATGATTCCTAAATGAACAAGAAAAGGCGTGAGTCACCCAGACCAAAATGAGTTGTCAACTATTCTGAAATGAAACTGCTCACAAGAGACTCATAACTCTGTCAGATTGGTTTTTAGCACCATCACGGTAGTGTTTTTCGTGTTTTAAATTCAAGAACGGTTTCCATATGCGTGCGGTTGATCTCAAGTGCTCGGTCACCTACAAATCATGCAAATTCTAATCAAGGGAGGCAATAATCATTATGTCATTCGCCACGTAACCTGTCACTTCTCATTTGCATACGTGATTTGTCCTGTAGCATGCTGAACTACAAAAAAACATGTCGATTTTGGTGGGCCAACGGGCAGGTTTGTGGCCAGTTAGGGCGGGGGTGGGGGGGGGGCAGGCATCGAAGGGGTGGAGGAGGGCGGTCACTGTCAATAGCACCTGCTGATAATTTGCGTACGCGTCACCAAGTCGAATGAGCGAAATGAATGAAGCCTAGCGATGTGTATTGCTAATTAGTTAGATATACAGCGCCACCCGTAAATGTGATTTCAAAATTGCACAATGCCAGGTCACAATAATATTCGGCACAAAAATTCCCTCCACGACAGTTGGATCGCCACCCTCGCTAGCCTACAAATAAAGCAAATATTATTTCACCGAGTTGAAGATAAATATTTGCTTTTTCCACCCCCCAGTTTGCTTTTGCAGTTGATTCCCGTCATCACATCCGCCTTATTGACCTACAGTCCTCCAATGCGGTTTACTTGGAAGATATTTCCTTTATTAAAACAAAATTTTCAATGCCTCCAGGTTTCTATCCTGTAAATAAGCTTCTCACCTAATCTTTCACGCTCTAAATAGTCTTTTAAAAAATGACAATAACACTGAATGTCTATTGAACAAAATTGTTCCCAACTCGAAACCAATTACATTGGAGCAAAGGTGTGAAAATTTTCTCCTTTATGTGGAACACTGTCGAAATGCCTCTTTCTGGCTACAGACCAATCAGAGAGCTTTAAAAAGGTGGGGGGAATGGAAAATAGAAAGTGGAGTGGGGGATGGTGGAGAGAGAGAGAGAGAGAGAGAGAGAGAGAGAGAGAGAGAGAGAGAGAGAGAGAGAGAGAGAGCGGTGGTCTCCATTGCTCTCCCCGTTCACGTTAGCTTTATTCGCTTTGCATTGATGAGATGGAAATTTGCCAACCTCGCTGGGGATGAGGCCTCCGCTGGCTTTTTGGACGGGTCGCCGGATATATACCGCTAGTAAGTGCACTAAAAAAACTGACTCCGCCCCCTTTCCCCACACACATCCCGTACCACCCTTCAGGCCAATTTCCAGAGAAAAGGATCAATTCGCACTTGCAGTTTAAAACATTTTGCTTCTCCTGTATAGAGCTGTACTCTTCCGCAAAGTGCGGTTTCATATTTTCAGGAGAAGCACCTGGAGATAATATCTTTCGTTTCTGTTGCGGTGTACAAAAATATTGCTCTACTTGGAATATGTCTACATTACATTACGCAGATTTGAGCGGGCTGAGGCTTTCAGATTAAACAATGTGTCTAACAAACGTTAACTCATACTGTATTCAACCACTCTTGATTCAACTCATATATACTGTACTCATGTGTCTCGTTAAAAAAACCTCTCGGCTGCTCATTTTCACGCTTTCGTGTCGCCTCACCTTCAACATTGTGGCAGTGAGTTACATAAAAAGCTGTAAATCGCATTTAATGGGCTTTCCATGGGCTTTCCACACGTCAGTCTCTTGAAGTTGAGTCCACAGGGGCGACCTTCCGCACCATATTTACAGATACGAATGTCAGTTAGATTCTGTGACACGCTGTACATTGTCCTGTAACAGTCCCAGATAATCACAGTACAAGTAACAACCTGCAGTGCAACCGAATTACTTTTAATAGTAATTATTTTGTTATTTGTTTGTAAATTATCAATAACTCATGAAAGTTTAGACAATTCAGTGCTGTGATTATGAGTACGCAGTGTTTTTAGTCTCTCTCTCTCTCTCTCTCTCTCTCTCTCTCTCTCTCTCTCTCTCTCTCTCTGTAATTGTGCGGCTTGCGTGATCCCTAGATAGCAAGGCTCAAGCACCACATTTAATCAATGCAATGGCCTTTTAATTGTTGCACTTCTAATGTATGTTGTGATAATATTTGCCATTAAATCAAGTGTGGTGGTGTATACATTGGGAACACACAGACCAAATTGCATTAATCTCAATGGGAATTCAACCTGCACAGTCAAGTTTTCCACTGGACCAAAATACTGTACTTCATTACACACATTATAGTATACAACAATATAGGGTATCACCAAACAGTTCGCATAAAATACTAGTGATATATTGTGTGTTTAGGACACTGTTATTCCATCGGAGTGGAACATTTCCGATTGCACGCAAGACATTTCTCACTATACCCCGAAGGCATTAATATATTTTCCTATCACGTATGCTGCCATTTGGCATATTTGTTGTGCAGCCCCGCGGTGGATGCTACTTCAAAAATCTCCGTCGGTATGCAAAGCTCCAGTTCGTATTTAGATTTGAGTACCTTTCCGGAATTGGTAGCAGGAACACGTCCCTTTGCACGTAGTATAATATATCGGAAAATTTGCGGACACGATCTCCATGCTTACCCAGCACCAAGGAATTTTCGTCCTTCCGGCTTCTGCTGCCTTCCAGGAACTGCACAATCACCATCTACCCAAGGATTTTTCTTTTTTTCTCTTTTTCTTTTTACCTCCCATGCCGTGGCAGTTAATCAAAAGGGAATAGACGGCATCAAACATCGTCAAGATGAAAATAAGACATGATCAAACTCCCACCAGCATCAGGCAGGCAGCAGAGCCCGAAGGACATTTTTCCGCCGCTAACTTCTTGTGAGCAAAAGTTGGTCCGGAATTTCCCAATTGCAGCCCGGAGGCCTCTCTGCGCTAATATCAGCAGCAACAAGCTAACCGTGTCCTCTGCTACTCCCATCTCAAAGCTCAATATTGGAAGCAAACACAGCGAGCTTGTTTCGTCGCCATCAAATTGTCGATTGGAGTAGGGGAGGAAAGGGGAGAGGAGGGGAGGGGGAGATTTTCCCTCCCTCTCTCGGAAATACATTTGGGATCCAGGGAAAAATGAGAGCGGGGACTGACTGCCAGCTTCCGGTTGGGCTTTAATCAGATGGCCATTTGCAGTGGATGGGGAGGGGTGAGAAGAACGGGGGGAAATGAAGGCATCAAGGACTCATAATCGGCCTTAAGGTAGTCGTCGCCAAGGGCCCCCAAAGCCCCGCAGAATTGAATTGGTCCACTGCTTCCCTCAGGGTTGAATGGGGGAGAACTTGGCCGGATCATAAGGAGAGAATGGCTGGAGGGGTGTGAGAAGGAGGGGGGGATGAATTTGCTTTATGCTATCAGGTGTGAGACCCAGCCATGTTACGGGAAATGGTGTGAGACGGCCTTGGTCTCGCAGACACCGTCGTCGTGTCCGAATTATTGGACGTTCCGTAATTACTTCGTGGTCATTATTAAAGTGACCTATTTAACAAAGTTTACTATGGCGCAACTGTGGCAAGCGTGGTCCATCCTGTGTTGGCCTAGATCATATGTGCCTCCCTTTAACTTCTGGAAATGGGTAATCTGAGATGATAATATTGCACACTACAAAATGAGAAGGTAACACAAATGGAGGGTGGTACATTGTCCAAGTGTCCAGTAATAAGTGAATGTAATGTGAGTTGTGCACTCCAGAAACCAGATTAAAGAGAAGCCACAATTACAACAAGTGCGTGTGGACCTGATAGTTGCTTCTCTTTAATCTGATTGCAGAGGAAAACAATGCGTAACTTCTTCACTACTGGGTACTTGTAGTGCAGCACCCTTTGCAATTTGCATATAATGTGGTGCATGTTGATGATCCCATTTCAGAGTATACAAGGACTGAAAATGTGTAGTTGACGCAGCAGTATGTTGCTACTGTAAACTAAACTGTGCACACTAATGCTGACATGCAGCAGAAATGTTTTTCAAAATAATTAATAGCGAGATCATATAGGTACGAATTAAAGCAGATAGCCTATAGTGCAGTCAGTTAATGTCACACAAACGTTACTTTGACTTATTTTCTCTCTGATCATATTTCAGATGTGATCAGTGACATTAATCTAATTAAAGTAATCTTCTTCTACTATCAACTAGACCTTTATGTAATTCCCCGCTAGAGTTACAAGCAGGAAAATGAATCATTAACTAAGTGCGGTGTTAAAAATCTGCTGCAATTCATTGAGTCAGTATTTTTCACCCGGAGCGGAGGGGAGAATGACAATAATATTGTAATTTACTTTGAACACAGTTTCATAAAATACAGTATGGCATCATTGTTCCAAGTTGAAAACATCAAAAGGCATGAAGCCTACTCTACAGTATGCAGGATAATAAAAATTACATACGGCGGCTTAGCCCTGCCAATTTTTAAATATTTACCAAGTACGTGAGCTGTGAAACTGTAAAATGATCAGAGAGTTTTGTGACTTCATTTACTCAGAAACTAATTATTACTACCATAGGAGATTCGGATTCATTAAAAATTAGCCGCATTCAAATCCAAACATTGGCACATTGTGCTACAGGAGCAATAATAAATATTTAACTTTTATTATAAGAGTTTATAAGAGTAGGTCAATATTGCCCAATTTTGAATTAAATTTCGATCAAAATGTGACTCTAACCCTATAACATTCTTCAAATCGCTGTAATCTTCAATTTTCGAAACTCTCTCCAAGTTACAAAGAAGGTCCTACAGAAGAACACATCGCCTGTTCTTAAACCGACCCTATAGACAACACCAGATCTCTGAAACACTCTTTAAAATCCAAAACATTCGAGGCCTGTATTGTATATGGTTGTTACTCGAGTAACAAAAAGTTGTGGTTTGTCAACCTCATGGTAGGAACAAGACACGAGGTTCGTCGCGCTTAATCCCATTGTGCTGCGGTTGAGTCTTGGGGAAAACCGCAGATCTTGTTACGAACCCACCGGATTGTTTCGCAACGTTTTCCGCGACAAAGTACGGTAGATAACAATCTGGAACCAGGTTCATTCGCTATATACAAAAAAATGCTTTTTCCACCAGACTCAAACGCATTTTTCAGTTCAATTATGCTACATTGCTTCTCTACCCATATAAGTGATACTTATCGGGAAATCCGTGCAGCTTCCCTCCCACTCCCCCGCCACCCCCTTTTTCCACCGAATAGATTCGTGTGAATGGCCAACAAAAGAATTCAATTATTCTCTTCACAGAAGTATTTTCCATTCAACAATAGGTTGGTACGATTTAAAATTCGGCGATTTTTTTTTTACCAGCACGTGCTGTATATGGAGAGTGGATGGTTTCGGGGGTTCTGGCAGAAAAGGACGGCAACTGAGGGGGTGGGAATAGGGGGGAGCAATGGAGTTTGGGATGGGAGTGAGGGGGTATAGGAGGGGGGGAATGGGAAACTGGGATTTGTTTCCGGATCGAAAGAGGCTTATCCGGAGCCCATTTGGGTGACCCAAAGAGATCTATTATCATAATAAAATAGCTTGGGACTAATTGTTCAATCAGGGATTTGTCTCCCGCACCATGATTCGACATCGGAAAGGTCAAAAGGTGAGCGTGCACGCTTCACATCGCAAGAATATTGCGAATTTATCCTCCGACCCCCTGCCCCCTCTGAAAAGTAACCAGTGGAATCAAGCAGGCTCTTTCACTGGTCAATGTCCACCTCCCCCTCTAACACAAATACGAGCCCCGAGTACCCGAGGTCCACCATCCAGCCTCCCCCATCCACCCTTTTCCCCCCCTAACCGGCCGTGTCGGTTAAAGCCACTTGACAAGCACGCTACAAATGCATTATTCATCAAAAGCTAAGCGGCGAATAATATCATCCAAACCGATCGGTTTGCATAGCCGCCAATGAAATCCGACCGCACTGTCCCGAAGCTCCAGGCATAAATGTTCCAAAGTTCGCTACAGCCCCCTCTATATACCAAAATAACAGGCTTCAATCATCCACATATTATACAAGCCTAAAATAAATAATATTACAGCAGCTTTAAGGATGTCGACCCACTTTTTTCCCCCCCACCATGAAACACGATCACACATGCAATTAATTTCCATGACACATCGTCACTGCAGTATTGAAACTCGATATAAGCATACCCCCCCCCCCCCCCCCTTAAAAAACTATACCTGCCGCAGCACGCATCTTGATAAGGACTGGGCTTGATGAAAAGAGGGCATTCAGTTGTTGATGAGCAAAGTTTTTCTGAAAGGCTGCACCCCACTGCCGGAGACAGGTGAGAAATTGAAAAGTGAGGAAAAGTGTTGGTGGCGGGCAGCGATGCGTAGACATCATTCGTAGGGCGGTATGCAAATGAGTCTATGGTTAGATGCATTTGGTGTATGGCACTAACTGTAGGTGAGAGGGAAGTTGGGCAGCACGTGCTAGAGTTACGCCTATCTTTTAACGCCGTGCAGTAAAAGGGATAAACTCTCCAAAACGCTCCGTGTTTATAGTCCCATCTTGAAGGCTCGTAAAATTAATATGGGCCCGTCGTTGGCGTCGCTACGTTCCCCAGATTTTTATCCTGGTTGTGATTACGGCCAATGGAGGGGGAGATTTCCCACCGGTTTTTGCAAGGTTCCAGTCGGAACATTTTCATCTGTGGATGTGTACTCTGAAACCGATCGGTATGCTTAATGGAACGCGAGAATGGAATTTGAAAAGTAAAATGAAAGCCCATGCCGGTTGATAGGCACGTATTTTTTTATACGTTTCGACCTGTCAATTTGCGTAAACATTCCATTCAAAAAAGAGTAAAAGAGAATTTGCAATTTCCCGGGCAAATGCTTTAGTACTTGATGGCCTCCAATCGGTCCAATGTAATGATATGAGTTTACACACCTAGATAACATTTGCGTGGTTGTAAATAACACGTGTTTCGGGTGCAAATTTTTGCCCATTCAGTTGCCGTTTTGGTAGTTGTACTATGCGGTACATACGCCATTAATTTCCTCAAAGTGCATCCCATCCGAAAGTATACAGTACTTGATAAGTGCTGTTGTCTGTGTGGAGATGCGGCACAGTTTCAACACGGCTCCCGTCTGATCTCTACTACCAGGCTTGCAAGCAACGTCGCACTCTAAAAGGGCAAAAAAAATCTTTGGTGGTGCACATTTTGGGAAGAGCACAAAGAGTACAAGAGTTTAGTTAACTAATAAGGCCTCCACTTTCATTTGTAAAAGCATAGCCCGCGGGTACCCCCCAATGCGTGTGTGTAGGGCTCATTATTTCATTACCCTCTGTCGTCGCTTTTTTCGCTATTTAAGGGCAGACCACACTTAGAATTGGGCTGAACAAATTCGATCGGTTTTATTTGGACATACTGTACTTTTTTGCTAGCTTTGATTCATATTGGGCGTCGACCTCTCCGGAAACCGTGGTGCAAAAATTGGGCCTATCGTATGTTAATGATGGGCGATGATGGATGCGTATAGGTCAAGCCTTGTGGTCAACTGCCATCGGTGAAGCCAACTCCCTCATTTGTATTCGGCTATTAATTAGTTCCTTCACCCATCCATATTTTTTATCAGTGTCCCGTCCATTAATAAATTATTTCATTTGTTCGTTGGCCCATTCATCTTTCCATTTATCAGTCCTTCATTTATTCATGCACTCATGGCCTATCTCAATGTCGACACAGTCAGGTCAATTCCGGGCCCCCATGAAGCATTCTTAGGGTGAATCAACTGGCCTCATCTACATGGGTCCCGCACAAAAAAAATATTCAGCGCTACCGCTGATAATGAGGTGATCAAACGAGCGCATTATGTTACTCATTTTTTGCACATTTTTTTTGCAGAAAAACTAACTCTTTCTCCCTATAATCAGTCTATTCAATTAGCGGCTCTGCTTGCGGCAGTATGAATCATTGTTTATCTACCATGTAACAGCATCGGGGATTCTGTAGCATAAAATTTTCACAATAGCACCCTCGTAGTACAAATAGTAAATCCACTAACGAGTAAGGAGGTATTTAACGCTGCTGCGTCTAAAGCCTGGCTACACAAAATCCACCGATGGTAGGATCTATCGAGTGTTTAATGGATGTTATTAATTGTTGGTAACAATCAACCAATTAGCAATATCCGATTAACCCGCGGTAGGTCATCTACCTTTAGCGGTGCAAGCAGGCCTAACGTCGTTAAGCACCCAAACCATCCGAACAATCGACATTTTCACTGGCAAAGCTGGTAAGAGACTAAGTCATTATTTAGCATCGATTACAAGAGCAAGTTGTCGCAAAATTTTCGCTGCTTTACATGCCCCTTTAATGTCTTGCCCACGATTGTGTCTCTTCGAGTTATTAAAGGAAAATTAGTAAACTGAACTCAAATACTGTATGTAGGTATAAAGGAAGCCATGATGTTCCATATTCAAAATGCTCGTCTCTCACGAAGCTCATTTCTGAGCACATCCGAGGCTACCCCTAATGAAGCCCATCTCTTGATGCTAAGCAGTTGCTCACCTTTGATATAACTTCATAAATGCATGGAGATTTGAAATGCGAGTCACATTTTGTTCTCAAATTAGTTGGGCATGGTGGGAAGCCCATGGCATGCAGTGTCTAGTGCTCAAGTCTTGAGAAATGTTTGAAAATAAATTTTCCCACAAGGGCTTTAAACAAAATTCAACCCGCTTACATTTCAAAATCAGTCACTCTGTTCTAAATTTCAGGTCGTATACAGTAGACTTCATAATAAAATAATCGAGACAAAATCTACACCTCTTATTGCCTCCAGTTAGTAATTATTGAAGTAACTTATAGAATCGTCTACACATGACATGGCAACTAGTACATTTGAAGTAGGATCTTTCTACTATAATTTCCATCCACTACATGCCAAGCAAATAAACTTTTCTCGAAATGCCCTGCCCCCAGATGAGCACCGTCACGGAAATCCGGTCCCCTCAAATTGTACCTTACAAGCTGGCATGATCAGCTCCTCCCCTATCCCCACTCCACTTCACCCTCCATAAAAGTTACTTTTGTTCGTAAATCTACGCTTCCGATACAGTGACACACACATGTCACCTACTGCCGCTCAGAAATTCAAGCAGTTTGAAAGTCGCCTTTTTGTGGGCACACAGGATATAAAAGAGGAAAGGGGGGAAAAAAGTGTCGGTTATTACTGTATGCCTGCGCTGTCAATTGGTCGATCAATGAGTGACTCAACTGACAGGAATCGTATTTGGCGTCCATCGGTGCATTCCCGGCCCGCCAACCGAGACCTCACCCCTCCCAACAGCTCACCACATCGGCGCCCAAAGCGCTCACCTCTCGGACTATCTCGAAGTTTTTCGAATATCACAGCCACTCGTTTACATGAGCCCAGTTGTAATTCAAAGGGAAATCTTATTGACTAGTTAATGGATCTACACTTGTAATGAAAGCTGATAAAGGCAAGTTCGTTTCAGCAAAATTTAACATGCCTCGATATTTTATAATGAATACCCTTTTGTACAATTCTGTACAGTATTCATATCGGCGGCGAGCTCATTTTGTGTCAGTTTTTTACTTTGGCGGAAGGTGAGCTGTTATGAATGAAACGCATTTTAATCTCGATTCACATCAAAATGTCCCTGATAAGAGGCGTTCGTATGAGGGGAAACTGTTAACAAACTTGGTGAGCTGCAAATGGTCATTCTGTACACTCTCTACACTCCCACAAAAACAGCTCCATGATCGGTCGAACCTTACTCGCCTTTCGTCCTGTGAGAGTGGCGTACTTTGCGGAAGGCCCCTAGAGGAGAACTGTAATTTACACAATCTGAGCAAGACATCCTAATTTTAAAAAAAACTTTCTACGACATCAGAAAAAAAAATTTGACTGCTGTACAAAGCCTGTGGCCGACCGCAGCGACGTGTGCATGGCGACAAAAGGCCATTTGTCACCTCGCCTGTGTCTGTGACAGTGACATACAGCAGACTATTTAAGTGACGCTCCTGATGTATGACCGAAGCTGTCAACGTTAGGAAAAGTCTCAAAAAATTGTCTCGACACGGGCGACATTATTTATTTTATTTCATATCCAATAAGAATCCAATTTTTCTGTCTTGTATTCAGTTGAATTAATCTTGCAACTATAAGGTAGTAATATATTGAAGAGTGAATATTGTGCAAAATATGCTGTCTTTGATAAAAAGTGAAACATATTTGGCTCATTCCCCGAAATAATAGTAATTACTTTAGTGAGTCAGTTACACAGTTTTTCATTTTCAACTGAATTTTAAAATCCTACAGGAACTTTTCCTCGACCAACAATTTTATTATTATTTTGTTTTTTTGTTTTACCCCGTGTGTAAGGGGACAGGATAGGGATAATGAGGGGGAGACACTGGTGCAGGTGCATTGATTCAACTTGGGGGTCGTGTTCAGTCCCTCAGGGGGCCCGTTCGCCAAGATGAACCTTAGATGCGGGTCCCCCACCGACACCGCACCTCCTCATGAACGGGACAAGGATAGGAAAGGAAGGAAGCGGCTGTGGCCTATTATTTAGGAAGCAATCCCGGAATTCTCCTGGGGGGACACAGAAAACCACGGTTAGGATTGCCGGCCCCGGGACTAGAACCCAGGACCTCCCGATTAGCAGTAGAACACCTTATCCACCCCACCAAACTGCTTCGCTCGATCAACAATTAAAATCGATTGAACACACACTAGCTTCCAACTCCGGAGCACTATATTCTGCCATGTCCATCGTAAGTGGAGAACTGGATGAAGGACCCCAGACACCACCACAAATTTCCGCCCAATATTAAAGCCCACAATTAAATTTTCCAAGTTACCAACGTACGTGTCTCCTCTTCCCCCGTCAAGGTTCGTTCCACAGGTCAGATCTGTCCTGTAGTTTTACGAATCGGTTGACATACGTAGAGTTGTGAGAAATATCGGTGGGAATGAGCCCGAGGCTGTTCTGGCCGGAGACCTAAACGTCAGTGCAGTGGACGGACGCCACCGCACTTTTTATCCTTTTTTTTTTCAGAATCTGAAAAGAAACAGCCAGCGGCGCGAACAAGTCAAGCGGTCATGAAAGAGTTAGGCTATACCCCCCGTTGCCTCCCATGCCTGCCAGCTAGAACCCCCCCCCCCCCCCNCAAAAGGAAAAGGACAAAAGCGGACTCCCCGTATTGATTCCGCTGCACTCCTCAGCTGCCAATTTGTCGCTCTTGGCTTCTCTATGCACTTGGCTGCCTTTCCCTCTGCCTCTCTGGAAATTCGCCCGCTGAATTTCCAACCCTCCCACCCCCCCCCCAAAAACCAGTAGCCCCAAAGTCCTGTTGCAAAAAAAAAAAGGACCGGTGAGAAGAAAAAAAATAACGGGTGGAAAGAAAGCGTTGGAGGGGGGTGGAGAGTTGGGATGGTATCCTGGACTGATTCCTAGCTCCGGATTTTATGGTCGGACAAACGGCCGGACAAGAGAGTTACGCTGGGATGCTCTGGCCAGCCTGCAGCCTACTTGTCGCCGGTTGCCCCCTGCATCATTTGTTCCCTCGGCGCCCTCTGCCCTTAGCATCCCCTTCGACGACCTTTGGTATTTGCACCTTTGCGATCGTCGATGCGGTGTAAATGCACAGCGCTTTTGCAGTAGTCAACATGATTGGTTATGTTAACGTGGCCGCGTCTGCAGCGTTTCGGTGCCAATGAGACACTAGTGGCAGTCGATAAATCGATCCTTGAGGTCGATTTTTGGGATGGTCCGCGAGTCGCCAGTAGAACGCATCTTCCTGCATTTCCCATTCAGACAGTTTTACAGGTGCAATCCGAATCAATAATCCGCGAAAATGGCCGTGACAGCCCGAGGAGAGGTGGCTGCCTGAAACAGAAATCCCCTCAGCTTTTGGACTAATCCTCTCCACCCACTCCCACCCACTATCATATAATGCAACTCGTATTTTACAGTATGTGGAACTCCCGGTCGGAGGTAATTTACTCGGACCGTCGATTGCACTAAATCATATTTGACGAGCGCGACCAGACACATGTGTGAGTATATGTGCGTGGGTTTGCGTGCCCCGTACAGATGACCCTACATGGATGGCCAGAAAGGCTTGACAGATGATGTAATCCTGTACCCAGTGTCCGCAGGTGCACCTGACGCCCTTTTGTGGACAGTTTTTAGTGGTGCAAAGGCTCGTGTTCGAGTGACCCTCGTGCATCACCGCTATGAGAGTGACACGCACTCTGCACCCTACTAGTAGGTATATGGTGACCCTCTCTTCACCAGAGTAATAAAGAAATGCTCGAATTCCAATAAGCAGCAGTGTCTGGGAAGTTGGGAGGGCCAAAGAAAAATGCGGCTAGCAGGTTGGGAGCGTTGGTTGCTTCCAGGAAATACTTCTTCCGGGGTGCCATGGAATGCAGCAGCGTCGGCGGCGTCGCGGCGCCTTTTCTGCTCGCTTAATTGGGCGTCTTTCCCCCACTACTAAGGCGGATTTTTTTCAAAGGAGCCCAACGTGCTGCGAGATGGGAATTTTCTCTACTTTTTCTCTCTCCTCTCTTGCCCCTCCTTCTTCTCTCTGTGAGACATGCTGTGCCATCGATTACCCTCGTCCTTGCTCCCTCACTCTAACGAGTCGCACTAATTATTTCACTCAAACTAAACCTAGGCAGTGTGCAAAATCTCAAAGTAGTTGGCCTTACAGACCTAACTTGTAATACTGAAAGCATGCAAGTACATTTCAGCACTGCACTATGCTTTTTTTTGAAAAGTTGTTATAAGTCTGTGGTGCATATTCCAGTCACGATTTCCCTGCAGAATTTTGCACAAAATATCTAGAAGTAATTATGCTGAAAAATTCCACCCTTGAAGTTATATTACGTAGGCCTATGAGTGCACTCTTTCAACCGAGATGTTGGAAACTTAATCTATAACGCATTCCAGCAAAGAATATAAGCATTATAGGCTTCCATCAGTTGCATGTATTTTCATGGAGAACCTCGCAGAAAATACAGTGTTGTTATGAAAATATCCCAATACGAGTATTTACAATTTACGTACTACCTCATTACATGGCGGTGCACTACTGCACACTGTCCAAGTTCTCTAGATGCATACTGTTACAAAATAATGATGAAGCTGCGTTCTACCTGAAGCAAATACGGAATTACTGGCCACCATGTGTTTATTCCACAGGACTGTAATCTATCCGTAATTTGGAATAAGCATCTCATCCATCCACAGTGGAATGACTTACACTGCCATAAATTGACACGGCGTATTCTAGGAATTCTCAATTTATTCCGGTAGTCGTCTTTCTTGCTCGCTGCATAATTATATTAGGGCAGAAATATTAATCCACATATTCATTCGTAAGCACTGTGAACTTACACTTCACATTTGCGTATGTTGGCGTAACGGACAGTATTGTAACTACAAGGTCCAGTTCCAGCAAAGCGCCCGCGGAAAATAATCCCTTCCGGAAGAGAATGTGGTGATTGTGATATAAAGTCCGCAGGAGGTCGCGAGTTTTATAGTACTGCATAGGTACAACAGAGCTCATTTAAGCTTAAGGCCCTCACATTAGTCGCACGGCTCTCTAATTCTCCTAGGCAAGTGTTCCCGCAGTGCATAATTTCCGTTGATCATGCGAAGTAAACTTATTCTGCATTAATGAAATATACAGCAACAACTACAGCAACTGCACTTCAAACACAAACTGCAAAAGTTATACGCAACTTACTGCGGGTTTTCTAATAGTACTATAAAAATTATTCCATACACAGAATATAAGCCACTTTGGCTAATTCGATTGTCACGCATCACATACAGTCTCTCAGTAATGGTTATTAGGAACAACACCCACATTTTCTCATCCAGCGAATCAGTATAATCAATTATGGAATAAGAAGCGAGATCTGGGCATGAAGCATCAATTGAGTCTAAGGTAGAGAATCGGAAATTATTCCAGAGCAGCAAACCGAATCTCACAAGAAAGCCTCGAAAGCAGCCTTACAGTACGTCAGAAACAATTATTAGGAGAAACTTGATTTTAAGTCTCTCCCTCCCCCCCCCTTTTCCCCCCTCCTTATATACCCTCCCTTCCTTCACGGATCCAAACAAAAGAGCATCATCTCCTGGGGGGGACTGCACCCGATCGAAAAGCGAGCCGGAGGAAAATTAGTTATGCCTCCCATTTAATTATCTGCAAAACATTAGCACTTCCGATGACTCTCCGCCTCCATTTGCACAATTATTTTTGCCTCCGATTTCCTTTCGTCCCGGCAGCTTTTGTCTGCTCCCAACTAATGAACAGGAATCGTTGCTTCGGAGCCAGCAGCAGACTCTGATGCTACTGCAGAGGGGGGTCTATATATAGTCACGTGACCCACAACACCTATAACACCGGCCACCATTTTGCACCGCTATCAGCACGCAAAAGGGGAGGTCAAAAAGTCGGTGGGGCTACACCAGGCTGGCCACCAACTCACAATTAAGAGCCATAAATAATTACCTTGAAATAACTATTGGAGTGTGACTATTCGGATTTATCAGCTGGGACCGATTTTACGAGGGTGTATATGTATGCAGGGTGAGGCAACATGGAGGTAGGCTGGCGATCGATGAACCTGCTTTACATTTGGTCATTTAATATGGAAAATAACTGAGCGTACGGAAATCTCTGCAGGCGAATAGCACCATGCTGCCTATAATGTTTCAAATATTTATGTGGGGCATAAAATTATTATTGTTAATGCTGGAAATGCCTGGAAATAAATTTGCCATAGTGTGGTAGCCTGATATTGACATTTGCCGCTGTTTTAAAAATATATAGTTTGTAATAAGAAGAAATAATGGGAGTGAAATAATTGTAGAATAGCGGAAGCACAAGCTTATGTTAGAAGCGAACGGCATAACAGCCAGAAATGTGACTTCATTATTTTATGGAGTTTCACAGGATGCTACTTCATAATCCTCGACTAAGTCATCTGGGGCACGGTCTTTCCCCAGGACGTTAAATCACACACGACTAATTGAAACGTTGAATTGCGTCATATAAAGGCTTATAAAAACAGCCTAGTGCTCTCTAATTAGATGGTCCATTATACATGCCCTCAGGCAGTCGATTATACGTATTGCTGCACGATATACCTGGTCTGATGATTCTTCGACCATTGTTTCGCGTGATCGCTGAGTTTTTGTTCCAGCATGCTTCAATGAGCGGCAACCATGGAGTTTAAGCGCGGGTAGGCATAGAAACTCACGGTGTACTGTATATTTTACTCTGTGTAATTCAGAAATGTAAGCTATTGTTACGGAGTTCTCTGCCAGAGTTAACGAAAAGCTTTGCATCTGGCTACGTGCCTTTAAAAAACTGCGCAATGTAAACTTTCAGAGTTAACATGCACCTAATCACAGCAATAGACTAATTTCTATTATAGTGTCACTCATGTACAAGATGCTCATAAATGTTTCTCTGCGGTTCTTGGAACCCCTAATTTAGTGGAAAAAAAATCAAGATAAACTTTAAAAGCTAATTTAACCCAAATCATGGTCACGAGCAGTAGGCTACCTAATATATGCTAAATTGGTCATCATCTGGATAAAGTAAAGGAGGCTAGCTAGCTCTTCGATTATTTTAATCTCTCTGCAGCACCAAATAGCCAATCACTACAAAGTTACCGGCTCAGCGCCCTGACGGCCAGGATGCGTATTAAAGCCCAAAAAATACTGACTTTGAATCCGGATACGCATAGAGGAAATCATATTTTCCCACCCAGTCGCCCCTTTAATTCGACAGTAATGACTCGCCAGTGCGATTAACCAAGATGCCAATAGATTTCAGTCGTCGCAAACCTCCCCTATAAATGGATCCATTTTGCTTACGGAGCCCATTGGCGACTTTTTGAGAGCAAATCCGGAAAGTCAGAGGGGGGAAAAATGTCTGAAAGACGTATCCGGAGCACTTGAATCCGTAGAAAGGGGGCCGTTGAGTAGACGCACACCACTCACAAATCCGGGCAAATTAGACAAGCACTCGGCCACTATAGGTCCCGGATTTTCCGGGGGAGCTAGATTGCCGAGTTGGCAACTGCACCAAAGTTGGTTGCTCCCCAACCCCCCACCCCCTTCCCCCTCTAGACTTTGGGGAGGATCTGAAAGAAAGGATTTTCTTTCTCCTTGCTTGACTCCATGGAATATGTCGCAAGGTGGACGGCCAAGATGTATTTTCTGCCAGACCGCGAAGGATTTGCTTTCCTTTTCAACATAGCCCTTCGATTAACGATGAAAACAAACTTCATAATATTCTCATGGGTATAGGCTTACCCTTGGAAAATAGCATGTTTTGTCAGATTCAATAACCAATGTGGCTTTCAATAATCCTCTGAGACTTTACGTTCTATTATCCCCATTTTGTTATAGAAAGAAAAATCCACTGGCAAGTTGCGTCATAGTCACCCAAAGATAACCTTCATTTTTCTGGTTTTTCTCTAATGAGCTTGTGCTAAATTGCAAGAACAGTTTTCTAACATTTATTATTAGCAGGTTTATGGCGTTTTTACATTGTTCATTTCGCAAGAGGTGGCAAGAGAAGCGTTTGCCCACCTAGTGTTTCCTGGCTTCATTAAAAATGGCACATGACCCATAAAATTAGAAAAAGGAACGTCTCCTCTGCAATCAATTAGGAAACTAGAATGTGAACATGGTGTGCACACCTTATTCACACTCTAGTTTCCTAATTAATAATTCTGAAGGCAAACTTTTATTCTAGAAACCAATATTATACAAGTAGAATGTGAAACACAATAATCATGTTCCCAATCAATTTGATTTTAACTACTCTCTCAATGTGTTTAGTTGAAGTTTTTGGGGCGATGAAAATGCAGTATGGTGTTTCCACGACATATGAAGAGGAAAAATTCAGCTTTTGATTAATTGCCTCTGTATATAGAAATGCTGCACAGGCCAGATGGCCCCAGTGCACCAATATACAGATGTTCGTGAAATATTATTAATATACCGGAATACTCTCTACAGATAAATTCCAGCATTACAATATATTTCATGTTGTAACTTATATAAAATACATGCTTCTCAGTAAAACGAGGAAATTTTAATTGGAACATGGCAATCTGTGAGAGGCAAAGTCAATTATGGTTAAGTTCTCTCATCTGTAAACTGGCATAATTACTCATATTTGGGCAGATCATATCATGCCTAGCCGAGTCTGTCCTGGTCTAATCTCGACCCGTTCCACTAGTGACCAGGTTAGTCTCGTTCCTCCAGTTCATTGGGCCTGAGATCAATAATGACTGATAGTGATAAGAGAAGGATTACGGTGATTTTCCTATAAAAAGTAGCAGACTGGCATCAGTAGCCATATTTTCAATTACATTTCCTGCCACTGTTTTATTTCGTTTCATATCTGTACCATATCCTGTTCACACCTATTCTGAATTCCTTAGGAATTTTCTTCTTTTGTTACCTCGCAGCGTGGGGATTGGCAGGAAGGAACGATGTATATTAATCTGACATTTCCCGACAGTGCAAAACTCTTGGTGACAGGTTGATAGTTTATTAATTACTGCACCGGGTATTCATACCAAGAAAAGGAATTTGTACCACCCTTCGGGTTTCCCGAAGCATCTGCAGGTTTCATCGCAGGTGTTGAGTTAAGCAAGTGCGCCAGATGGCGCAGGAACCTGTTCTTGTCTGCCTTTTCCGCATAATTTCCAGACACCTACCAAGAAAAGTCCTAAAGTGTCTCAAGCTAGGAAGGGTAATTTTTTTAAAAAAAAGAGCCGCCGCTCTCACTCTCAGTTTTCCTAATAAATTTTTCTAATAAACCGTTTCAAATTGTGATTGTTTTTGTCTCAAGCCCTAGTAATGAATTTCCTATGTATGCTATCGCGCGACGGATCGATCCAATTCCCCTGGAAGTAAGACTTGATATATTTGAGTCTAAATACGTTTATGCTACAGTGGCAGCTTGATTGCATGACGCTGACAGCTTTAATTAATTCTCTTTTCATGTGCTTGATTAGAACAATTATTTTATTACCCGAGAAAAACATACTGTAATCAGACTTTAGGAAGTTACTGTAAGGACACAAAGTTATCGGATGCAGGTAAAATGCTAGTTTGCTCGGAGAAAATATTTTGTCATGAAATTACCTGCTGTGTGATAAGACTGACGTTTTCATTCCTAATTCCTTCACTTTACATCCTCGAAATTCCTTGAAGATTGCTACTTCACTCGAGTGTCATTAGTTAGCAATTACTGCTATTTCTGGGGGCCTTGTGAACCGAGAGGAATCATTTGTAGTAGGCCTACTCGTAACATTTGGCACCTGACAATAAATTCATCGAGGGAATAAAGACATCAAAGAGTTACGGAACTGTCAGAAATCGTTGAGGGTCATTCCACACTTTTTCCATTGCCGGGATTAATTCCGGCCAATCATTGTATTCAATACCTGTCAAACCATCGACGTACTTGTCACGGTATAATCGCTCTATCGTGGATGTTCCCCTGTATAGGCTGCGTTAATGATGAAGATAATCAAATACACTTGCGGTCACAAGTGCAGCGTTCATGTAATATTTTTACGCCAAATTGCACAGTAACCCCGCTTCTACCAGCGGGCTTATCAATTTATTAGCAATATTGGCAATGACAATGTCGGGCACCTCAACCAGGTCTGCATACTTATCACTATATCACGATCCATTTTTGATTAAGCGCGTTAAGTATAATGGTACCCGACCATAAAACTGTGATCAAAAAAGAGTTAAGTGACTGCATTAAATAGAAAGCTCATGCATTGCAATGCTTCATGCTAATAACTCGAAATCAATATGGTAATCAGTCCTTGCCTCCCCGCTACAGTGTCACAGAGCGTCTGGGGTCACGTTGTGACCCAGATATGGGCCAGCATGTACGCGACCCATGCCATGCCGTGAACCCGACACCCGACATCAAAAACCTACCTCAATCCATAGAGCCACTGATGAGCAGGGGGGTTAGACGAGCCTCATGTCACACTGAAACCTCCTTCCTGAGGTAATTTAACCACCAATAAAATAATAGATATGTATAAATAGAAAAAACAAAATATGAAAAAGAAGAAGAACAAAAAGAAAGCCACGCACCCGATGACCACTCGAACCACGTGATGTCAGGCCGTGTAGAGGCCACACTGAGTGTCGAGCTGAGAATATATCTACTGGGGAAGAAGGAGCAGGTTGACCCAGGGGTCACAGGCGGCGGTCGACCTGACCGCTTCCACCGCACACTGCTGGAACCCGCTCCAGCGAACCAACCATCCAGGAGTGGAGGTCGGGGATGGGGAGTAACTGTGGGGGTTGGAGGTGGAGGAGAGAGAGAGGGGGGGGTGG
>KZ537971.1:148571-190495 GCA_000934665.2 Catajapyx aquilonaris
GAGCACCTTTCTCCCCCTCCCTCCCCCTCTCACACCCATCATATCCCCCCTCCCTCCCCCACTTTTCCCACACCGACTCGTCCACACATGCAATGCACACATGTGAAGTGCATGTGACATATCCGGAAATTCGCTGAGGTATAGTCGTCAAAAGAGCTGTTCCAACTTTCTTTTTTTTTCACCAAAAATTACTACTGCAGGATCACTGAAAATCTAGTTGGCAGGCGGAAATTCCATCACACGCTATGTACCGGCAAAAATAAATGAAAGCCCTGCTTTCCTCAATTAGCATTCGATATTTAGCTTCATTAATTAAAAGTCACGAAAATATTTCATCAGTCCGCTGCCCTCAAAAGCGAATGGAAAACTCTAGAGCAAATAATAATTATTACTCCCTCCCACTATTTGATCTAACGAACCACCCCCCTCTTCCAGTACAACCCTCTGTGCTTTTGCTGTAGGCCTAGTACCGCATTATTATTACACTGCATGTAAGCCCTCATAATTGCATTGTTCTAAGGAAGGAACACTGCTGCAATCGTAACGAAACACACTATGCGATGTTGCATAAATTCCAGAAACCAGAGCAAGGACATGCTATGATGTTAAACTGTCAGTATACAAGTATACTGCAGCCCCCCTGTAAATATGTAATTTTTTTTAAATGTCAAAGTTCAAAGAGATTAGAAACGAATCGAAAACAAACCATCAGGGAGCGTAACAATTAATAATAGGAAGCAGCAGACTGGCAGCAGCAGGGAATGGCTTAATCAAAACAGGCACTCAGGCCTCCCCTCAAAAGAGGGGATGGCCGTGGCAAAGAAACGCTACCTCAACGCAGCCCCAATAATCCAATAAGGGGCACTTAACCGCCGCATTGAACCACAGGTATCATCCCTCCACCCCCCCAGATGGAATCCGAAGCCAACAGCCAATGTAAAAAAGTCAACCACACACAAGCGGTTGTGGAATGTTTGTGCACTTTACTACTGCACGACGGAAGCCAGCTTCACGGCTCGGTTACAATTTTCCGATATGGATACAAAAAAAAAAATGCTCTCGTAAACTTGAGCGTGCACAACGGTGACGTTTTTACTTCGTTGGCCTACAACGCCACATCATGTGGCGTTTCTTCGATGCACAAAAATGTTCGTGGAACATCATTTTGCCACATCCGGCATCCATCGCATGAGGCTAATTGCGGGGATATAAATTTATTATCCACTTTCATCAGACCATAAAATTGAGTAAATCTGTGTGAGCATATGTCACGCCAATGCATATACGTACTTGGCTAAATTCAGATTTTCGACTTAGGATTGATTGCATTATTTGTAAGGGTGAACTCATTCATTACTGGGCATTCAGGTACACCCAGGAATATTGGGGAGTCGGACTCCGGACTCTGCGGTATACGCTACTGCAGCTTGGCGGCAAATGTCATCTTAGCCAGGTGCGCTGATGAGGCTATTGGCCTACCGCTGGGCGTTAACCTCGCCAATCTGAAGACACTCAATTATAAAAACATCCTAAATTTATAATTAAGTAATAATTCCAACTCGTTTATGTCACAGACACCCACCCCCAAAAAATGTGAGCATCCAGTGTGAAACTAACCATTTAAGCTTCCGTTAGTAGAACGCACTGTGAATTTGCGTAATTGGAGACCAGGGGCATACGCGGGTTCTGTTGGCGATTCCAGACGGGCAGAAAGAATATTTAATTGGTAGCGTCAGTAGTGGGCAGCAGCTTAAGCACACCGCAGACGCAAATAAAGCTTGTTGCGTGCAGGTTTTTTTTTCTGTAGTGAAGGTGGTCCTGAGACTAGGGGTATCCCGGGAAATAGTTAGTCCAAGACCCAAGTCAGCAACTAGCTGCGCCAACCAGCAGCCCTCACTAATCAGGGGCGCTTTTGGTAGCCTGGCTCCATTTGCATGCGAATAGGTAGAGTGTGGCGCCTTGAGCCTTTGATTAGAGTCCTCCCCCCACTCACCCTCCTACCGAACTACCACCCCCACCCACCTATAGCTCAAACTATTAAGCCATGGGATAAGCGAGTTAAGAGGACGAGCCTCGCCTTTCTCCTATTAACGTACCTTGGCTTTTGTGCCAGAGGATTAATCGCGCTCCTTACAAGTCCCGGCCTGCTGTGCGAAGCTTCCGCCACATCTGGCAACTACGCGCACGGTCAAAATATGGCCGTTCCGATGACGTCCTCTAGGGGCCCCATGACACTACCACCCCCTACTTAAAAAAAAAAAAAAAAATCCGAACAGTTTTCAGACCCAGGGCACAGACCTTCAGTGGATCTTTTTAGGCTACAGACACTGATTTCGGACGTCAGGTGTGATATATGCTTCAGAAGGAAAAACGGCGCAAAAAGTGATATTATAAATTCTGGCCCGAAATTTCAGAGCGAATGCCAAAAAAAAGAGGGCTGCAGCATTTTGCCAACCAAAAGCAGGATTATTTGGCCGAAACACTGACCCTCCCAAAAATATTGTGACTGCCGCAAAGGCTCTCTCCCACTGTGCAATTCGATTGCATAAAAATGAATCCATTTTAGGTCCATGACGTCACGGGATTAAAGGGGGGGCAGGGGCAGAGTCGACCCCAAGGCATTAGAGATAAAAGGATGCAGGTTCTCATTCCCCTTATTGTCTTTGGCTTTGATTCCGACTATATCAAGTTGCGCAATCGAATGCGTATAACACCATCGATCCTTCCAAAAGCTAGTTTCATGCAACCAAATTGCATAGGATGCAAGAGGTTAAATCACTGCGCATGGCAGTGACTGAATAAATTCGCAATGTATTTCGCGCTCCCAATCATCTTTCGTCCCCCCCCTCCCCCTCCCCCAAATGCAACCATTACGTCAGGGGTATAATCTACTCGTAAAAATCCTCAGCATGCTTGACGGGCGATCGTGAGGCCGTCAATTGCAAAAAAGACACTTGGGTCTCCCTAGAAGCACCTCCTTACATGCAACAGAGGCAGCAGAAGCCTCTCCATCCGATCCATGCAAAAGGGTCTGGTTGAGTTGCAAGGGTAGGCAGCATGGCAAAGCAGGTCACTCCTGGCTGCTGTGGCGATATTTTCAGGGCGGCTGGAATCTTCTTGTCTTTGGATCGATGGCCAGAGGATGGAGGAGGATTCGCCCTCTCTCTAGTTCCCTTTTTTTTACACACTTTGCCACTTGTTTTCTCCCAGTCAGGACTTTTACTTTGCATCATTATTTCACCCACATAGCACCGTCGCCATATTGCACTCTTTAAGTAATGCTGTACTATTTTTCTTTCCCCTTTTTGTCGCTTTTTAGAACCGTTCTGCAGGTTACAGCACCAATGCATTTAAATTGCGCCAACTCCCGAGCCGAGTTTGTAGGTTTGTATGCAAAATATGCTAAGAGGAAGGATGCAGATGAAACTCGGTTAAGTTTGCCCTTTCGCGAGGACTTTCTAGGAAATGTGAAGTCGACCTAAATTTTCTTACATGGCCGCAATTGCAGATAAAAAGCGCAGCTTTTTTACAGTTCCTTCCAGCAAAAGAGTTGATAACAACCGACGCTCCAACTGCTACAGTGCGACAGGATTGCTACCACACCACCAAAAAGCATGCATTGAAGACCGGAGGTTCACACCGCGAAGTGTGCCACACTGGATAACACAATAGGAACACTGTAGCGAAGTGCAAAATTTATTTTCTCAAGCATCAAGTGGCAGCTGCACTACACCCTTTCTTTTTTAGTCCGCAAATTGAGCTGTTTGTCAAATCTAAGGTTCCATCCTCCTAGAGGTGGTTTGATAATCTAGGAACAAGTTTTTCAATGTCAGCTGAACCGCTTTTTTCCCCTTCCTTGAAGATTGGCAGGGTGGCCAGATACATGCCAGTATTGCAGAGGACCAACAGCGACGTGTTTCTATCCACTTGAGACGGGAATATATCTTCAAACCCTTCAAGCCTGGACAGTTACAGCGAAAGTGCATTATGGGGAATCCAGTGAATAATTGCCCCAGTCCGACCCATGGACCTCTAGAAGGAATGGCAAAATTGTCTTACAAGTCGAGCAATATTGGTTCAAACCTTCCTCCCCAGTCCTTTCAACCTTTTCAATGGCTTCGTTAAGCGGGAGGGAAAATTGGGGCTGTTACAGAACCTTCTCCCATTGAAATGGGGGGTCTTGTGGGAGACTACAGCCGGCGGAAATAAAACCAATCCTTCATCATATACGACCCAAAGATAAGACTAATCGACTGCTCATATGTTTTCCGTTCATTTATGCTAGGTCTGCCAGTTATCCAGAAAAAAATATTGTATCCGGAGGCAACACTTCCGGAACTTGCATGGATGGCCTCATAAAAGCCTTGATAGCATGGGATTATTAGCAATTATTAGCGCCCCTACTATCGGGATCGTTTCGAAAATGTGTTTCTGTCGCCAACAGAAAGAGGATAGCAATGACCCCTGTTATACACTGGAGGCCCTTCATCCAAAGCGCATGTGTCAGCATACAGGGTGTTTTGCCAATATGAGCAGTCGGGCAGTACTATCGGGATAACGCATTTGATATGATAAGCTTATGCATTCAAATACATTTTCCGTTTTTAAGCAGCCCTTTCATGGACTGAGCACAATGTCTTCCACTACAGTGCTAAATTCATACGTGAAACTGATCCTGAGAAACTGAATCTGGTAGCCGCGGAGATTACGTTCCTCATTATGATAATGGAAACCCGATTATACGGTTATGATAATTGTGTGGTTCTGTACACAAAGCTGATTTGTCCCATTAGTTTCCCTTCGACGCGATGGTCTGGTGAAGTAGAACAATGTTACCCCCATGGAGTCATGTCCCTCCTCCCCAGACCGCACAAAAAAGGATTGGAGGGGAAAACACGAACCTAATTGGATATTTTATGTCAAGGCAGATCGCTGAGCTCGAACAGGTTAATTACGCTCTCCGCCGAAGCAATTTCAGAGGGGGAAAGCCCGATTTAGGCACGTGTGAGATATTTCCAGAATTTTGGTTTTGGGGTCTTTTTAGAACAGAAATGCAGAAAGGTACACGGGTGGCATTCTCTGATTATTGAATTATTGCTAACTGACAAAACAGGATGCTTGGGGCGTAATTATATTTGCGTAAAATGTTATGCTCGTAATCTCAGCATTAATGCCTTAATCCAATCCATTAGTATTATTTTCAATATCATTGTTTTTCACCCAACAGTATAGTGTTGAAGTAAATGCTGCTTAACACTTTCTCGTTGACTGCATGATGGCGATGTAAAACACAATGTTACTTACGTAGATGGTAACATTATTTGAATCATCTTATTATTCGAGTGCTATCCTGCGTGGCATGCAACCGCACCCCTGCCGTACCGGCTACATATAGGGCAGGCGCAAATGGTTCCTGCTGGAACCCATGGCTGTGCTCATCCGTTCCGTTCAGTTCTGCAAAAAACCTTCCGACATCCGACACATTCAACATAAATATGTGAGAAATCATCCGACGGAACCAAATGCCATGTTGTAAATGTTTCCGCGGAATCCAGAATTCGCTATAATTACAAAAAGTGTATTACTCTAAATATCGCTAAATATATCACTATAGAGTGTGCTACCTGACTAGACAGTATGCTATCCACATGTAGTAGGCTTAACAAGCCGTTCCCTTTTTTGCGTCATCAGTCCAATATGCTTCCTGCTTTTATTTACATTTCCTTTTACGCGACCCGGCACTATTACCCTGATGGACAATTTCTGGCCTTGCACGCATGTCCCTTCCATTTGAACCTCCGCTGCCAAACCAAAAATCGAGGGCTACGACTACATCCACATACAGCGTGCCTCGAATCTTCCGGAAATTGAGAGACGGTGCACTTAGGACTCTTTTCTCAACGAAGACATGGAAGATACCATATGACTTTTTGCTACAACAGCCCATTTTCCTATTTTAATTTCTATGGTAATTATGCAACCATGCCCATGCTGTCAGTCTTGGGACTTGCACATGACTCCCGTTTACGTGAACTATTACAAGGAAATAATAATCCAATGTGTTTAATTTTTTCAATTATGGCAGTTTTATCAGCAGTTATTCCTTCCCTCAAAATTACTTTTCACGGTTCCCAATTCGGATTTAGTTTCTATACACCCTAAGTACTGTACATTAAGCTATATATGTATTTTCTTTGAGTATAGTTTACCGGCACATCGGTTATGCATTTTTTAAAGTACCGGTACACAGTGTTCTAAAACTAATGAGTCAATTAAACCAAAAATAGGAGCAGATCAGATTTACAAGACTCCACTGTATTCCGACAAAAGCATCAGCATAATCCATTCGCTTCCAAGTACTGTATGAAAAGGCCTCTCTCCAGCAAACAAAAGCTTCACTAACTGCACCCAGGAACTAGGGTCCAGTGGGATAGATTATAAACTAATATTTGAAACAGATTAAGTGCAGTCTATGGAAGGTAAATGTTGGTTCAGGCACCATCATACACGCTGGTAACGGTGGTTCCTACGAAACTGTCCCATTCACCATTATTTTTTTTTATTATGTACCCCGTTGTGGGCCTAAGCCCTATAGGGGGGTGGCTCACCACCATCAGTTTTCTATGTGTATTACACTTTTCTTCATACACCGGTGCAAGGAGTCAAGGATGTCGGGTAGGGGAAGGGATTTTTGGGGAGGGAACGTAGGTGCAAGTGCAATGTCTACAACTGGGTCATGTGCTGTCCCCCAGGAGGTTCCCCATTCACCATTAGCGTCCACTAACACTTTCTTGGTGGTACGCTCGAAGATTGATATCCTTCACATATACAAGAAACTGTGTTTGGTAAATGAGACACTTTCCCCCCTTTCCGTATAGCGCAATATTTAAAGGAGGGTGAGGCAATATTACAATTATTTTCACATCGGTAGTATGACACTACTCAGTACTCACACAATCTGGCTTCTCACTTCATATATTATCCTGGAGGGCTTCAAGTGTGAGTCACACCACTGGATGTGCTGATTTCCGACTGGACGATCCCTCTGAAAACACAAAGTTGTTCAGGTTAGGTCTATTCGTCTATAAGGTTATTTTCATGTCAGTCTGGTTACGTGTAGGAAGGTAAGGTTACATTATTTTAGATATACCGCATTTTAAGATAAAAGTAATTACATCCGGTATGAGCCGGACGGATCAGGGGACTGACTCCCTGGGGTGTTTTGGATACCAATGCAATACTTAAAGAGAGTCGTGTAAAGTAGCCAACCTGACAAGAGCCAGTTCCTTGTCCACGTTTTCCTCAGAATAAAAACTACGCTCGTAACAATGTACTGCATTGTCACAGAAAGAGTTTCACTCACATAATCATTCAATATTGCAAACTGTCCTCCAGAAACAAGACGGTCATCAATATTATTCATGCCGTTTTCATGAAATAATGTACGGTAGTTTTTTGAGCAGATCATGTACCGTCATGTAGAACTCATAGTTATGCTATAGCTACTCTATAATATATAAAAATAAAGTCTACGGTTTTACGTATATTTTACACTCTTTATCATTCATTCAGAGAATAATAATTAATGACATTTTGGGTCGGCAATTTAAAAATCCCGAAGCCCTACAGGAATACCAGTATACACGTATTACTATAATTAATTACGTTAGAGTGCATTTTTGGCCGATTATACTGTACACCTAGGCTACCTAATTAGAAGCGGTCAGAATGTAGCACGATGAAGTAGTGAGGTAGTGGTCAGCAGTATAATGTGGCCGCATAATAAGCCCAGAGTAATGTAAGCTGCATTTTGTGAGCTCTCTTCTCTGAGTCATTGCTGTCATTTATTACTCCACTCCAGTCTGCCTAACATTCATGTAATAGAGTCATATTTTCCATAACCCTTTATGTATTGGGTATATTATAATCGTGCAGCATAAAATTACTTATTTTCACATAAGTCGTCAAAAAAATATTCGAGTGGGTAACAATTGCCTAGAATTCCATCGAATATTTGTAATAGTTGTTACCCTCCGTAACTTAATACAATACTTTGTACATTCTGAATGTGCCTTTCACTTTCCCAAGTTAGGCAATCTAGCGATGCGCAGAGGCCTGAACTGCTCGAAGACACGGTTGAGAAGATCCAAGATCAGTCAACTCGGAAGATTTTTCGAATTAGAGCAGGGTTCGTGGATGCCTTTGCAGATATCTGACTGGGTACTCCAATTCTTGCAAGGCTTTTAAGCTCCTAAGAGCGTTTAGCACACGGTTGCCTACACTTCCGGCTAACGTCCACGGTTGCCAGATTGGAAGGCGTAATAAGACAGCGGGAAGAACGGCGAGAGAGCGAGAAAGGCGGAGATTAATTGCTCCTTTCAGAGCGATTGATTGCGGCGAAAAAGGGATCATTAGGATTGAAGAAGAAGAGTGTAGGGGTGGGTGGGTGGAGAAGCATGGGGGAGAAGGAGAGGGTTGAAAAAAAGGGGGGGCAGGGGGGGCCAAAGGGAGTTGGATAGTATAGCATAAAAAAAGGATGTGGGGGGTGGGGGGTAGGGGGTGGAGAAGAAAAGGCGCGGCGCTCTGGGCCAGATGGAACCTAATCGACCAGGCCTTTTCCTTGAAGGACACCGCCCCAGAATCTTCTTGGACCCCGTTCAAATTCCGAGCTCGGATCGTCACATCTCCCTTTCCCTCCGACTCTTCCTTTCCCGCCCAACTCTTCTGCTGCAGTAAAAAATATGCCCCTTCTTCTTCTCCTCCTCCTCCTCCTCCTCCTCCTCACCCACCCAAATCCATTCTTGTACCAACCATGGAGGTCGGTGGTGTAGATAAGGCTTAATTAGACTGGAAAGAATCGCTTCCTTGCCATGTACCGCCAAGGCGCTTAGTCGCTGATGACCATTAAGAGGAAGTCACGAAGGCTGCAAGTTGATATTTGGGCTAGGGGAGAGAGAGAGAGGAGGGATGGTCCCAAGTGTCGGTTGGCAGGGCAGCAAGGGGCAATCCCCAAGGGGTATACGGACAGGAAGCCATTTGGCAAAGCCGGCCGACATCCTTATGAATCGGGGAGCGCGGTTGGGGCGTGGACAACCATCCTTCTCTCCTGGACAGCATGCCCGGGCCACTACGTGCGGTTCTACCTGCGGTCTTCGGATCCTCCACCGCTGGCCAATCTGATGAGGCTGCTAGATGCTCTCCCCTTTTCAATTTATTCTCATTCAATTCGCTGTTGCGGGACTAAGCCGCAAACCTCAAGTAAGGCTATCCAAGTAGGGTGGGGTCACGAAGCTGGTCTATACCAGGGGCCAAGATACACAAACATAGACATACACTTATCGGTTCTTGTGGCTATATTGTTTTAAACCATGTCCGTGCTTCTAACCTGAATTAAACTCTGTGTTTCTGGCCTATGGAAACAGAGTAACCTAAACACCCAAAGCAATTCTGCTACCCGACACGCTGCAGCTCACTTACCCCCAAATTAGCAAAGACACTGTCCTCCGTTTTCAAACCCCACGTCTCCCGGTTGCAGGTCTTCCACGATCCTCTTGGTTCAAGATCACCTTACTGTTATCCAATATTCGTAGGTGCACCCTGTTTATCCTGAATGTTCCAGTCAACACTTGCGACTCTCTCGTTCGTCGGTAAGCCTGCCCGCCAGGATAACTCGTTCTTCTGAACAGCAGAACTGCAGCAGAAGGCAAGTCCATTTTACTTACAGTCACCATCACAATATGAAGAGATGCAACCTTCTCTGCAGTATCAGGCTTATCCGGCACATAAAATTTTAATAAGCTTCTAATGTACTGTACGACTCAGTCGCTTTTAATGCATAAATTATTCACTGTGTTATAAGGAATTCCAGATATATTTCTTGTCGAAGAAGCTATTCTCTTACGAGTTAAGATGTGTTCCTAAGCTCGCGAGAAACGGCCGTATAAAAAGCGTAGCGAGAAACCGAAACCAATTCTCGAACCCCAATAGCCCATGGCTTCTCTCTCGCGCTAAAAAGTCTCGAATTCGAGCTAAAAAATTGTTCTCTGGAGCTTGGGACCACGCCTTTAGCCTGTGTATAAGGTCAGTTCCTTGATTCTTAATGGAATGTACAGTTACCCTTATCCGACGCCTTGAACACTTCCATACATCGTAGGCTCATCTTTGCTAACCAGTTCCAGCCTCCTAAGCCCCAACTCCATCCCACATCCCCCTCCGCATCACTGTACCTTGTACTAGATTTAGCCAGCTGCAGCCGCACAGGATTCCAGCCCCACTGCCGCAAGATATGCTAATATTCTCCCAAGAGGCAAAGATAGTAGCCAAAGCTCTGGTGAAAACCACACGCGTCGACAACCCTTCGCCATGTTATCCTTATCGTTTGTTTGCAGACCCCCTACCACCGAAACGTCCAACTAACAAATGAGTCGAAAGTATTGCCCCGAGTCAGCACCTTTTTTTTCCTCCTTCTATATGACCCAGTAGTTTGCAATAGACCCTCTGGAAAGTTTAAATTGTATGTGACACCAGTGGCCTATTTCTAAGGATTCACCGGAGGCAAATTTTTATTCCGAACGTTTGCTTCTTAATAAAAAGGACCCCGTTTCCTTTTTACAACCCCCTGCCATTTTTTAAGCCCCCAAGCGGCCATCCAAAAGCAGTTGGGGAGGCTGATTTGTGGGCGGGCTGTCCAACCCTTAATAGCCTGTCACGTGTATCGGTCATTACCGCGACGCAGCCCATCGAATATGTGTCACATATATCACGTCGGCTCGCATCACAATGGACCCCCAACCCCTTCCTCTTCCTCTCTTTTAATCTCCGATCCAATTGGAAGTCGAAGGTGACGGATCACCAGGATGAAAATGGTCCAGCCCTGCGTATAATCTCCACGGTTATCGCTCTTCCTGGCTGCTCTCTGCTGGTAATATCTCCCCTTTCTTCGAAGAGGAGGTTTTTTTTTATACAAAATATGGTACCACCCCTGGTATTCGTTTGGGAATTTCACTAAAACTACCGTTTTTTGCTGGTCTTGGCGACGGCATTGTGCTGTGGAGGACAAAATGTTCAGGGAAAGGTATAGTGGACGCAATGCGGGTTGTAAATCTAGTCCGGTTGCATTCAATAGGATCGAGCAATCAAATCAATGGAGAGGTTTTTTTTACGCCTTATGTATAGAAAAGTGGCACAACGGATTCAGTGCAATCTACGAGTGTACGCAGTAAGGCCCTTTTTATCCGCAATGGTACTGGATACAGCCATATTGTGAATATAACTTATTGCCAGTGCTTTTTAATACAAATTGCCAGATGTGGTCTGGTTAGTTTCACCCAAAGGACATTTTCCAAGAAAAGGTGAAATAATAAAAACGCGAGAGCAAGTAATTCGAGCCCATCCATTGCCATTATGACTAGGGTTATGACAATTGCGATTATTCTCGGCAAGCTTTAAAAGCTTCCGGCCATTACAAGGGCCGCCGTGTTTTCAGACACATTTATTATCACTTCCATTCCTTCCTCTCTTAACCCCAATCCCCTCTCCCTGTAAAGGGCAGCAACGAGGAAAGAAACGTAACAAGGATGGAGAAAAAATATTATTTTGGGGACGGATAAAAAAAACTTTCGGCGTGACGTTTGATAAGGAAATGCGTTTCCCTCCTCCCCACAATATGAAATCAGTTTGATCGATGTTGCCGCCACGAATTTTAAATCCGGGCTTTTCCTTTTAGGCCACGACGTTTCCTCATTTGCATCACACTGGAGTAGCGATCCTTTTTTGTGCTTCATAAGGAGGGAGTTTTGGTGAGATGGGGAGGAGAATGTCAAACATGGCTTTAAATAACGTGTGGCTCGCATCACCGAATCTTAACGACATTCTCGAGAACAAGAGGAACAGTTTCCCTATTTTATCCAAAGCCCCGCTTCTGGAGAAAATGGTTAACAAAAATGTCAAGGCAGCTGGGTTGCGATTACTTTTCATCAAAAATTCAAGTCGTGCAATACGTGTATCTCTCACTTTTGCTCTAACAGTAAGAGCCTAATCCAACAAATAAACACTAATGTGGCCAGCATGATACTTGCATATTTTAAACATTATTCAATTCACACATTGGATTGATGATGCACGAAGAAGATGGCAGCGCAATATGCATCCTGACAATAATTTATCATATAATTATGTCAGTTTGTGGGTTTGTTATGATTCCACTTCTTCCTGGGAGGCATCGCTCATACAATGGATTTTCCATTCTTTCTGTGCGAGTACTAATTGTGGATGAATCAGCCAAGCGTGAGGAACGGAGGAGAAGCCAATGAAGTAAGCATTGTAGGGGGACATTGTTATTTCCAGGAGTGGGTTGGTTGGCAGAAGAAAAATGGGCGTCGGAAGAGGATCCAGAAGACAGTCGACTGCTTGGAAAACGAGGGGAAGGAAAATTGGGAGGAAGTCGCTAACTTACTAGCGAACCATTGGAGCGTTTCTGCTGCCGTGGAGAAAGGACCAGGCGTCGTGATAAGACGGGGCCCTAGGATGTTTCTTTTCGATTGGATTTTAAAGGGCTTTCCAGCTATATGGGCGGCTAACTTCATATCCCCAGCCCATTCCCAATCACGATTCTTAAGCATGTCCGCCTCACTCAAATTAAACGATTTTTCCAATTACGTGCCATAGCTTGTCAACGTTCTCTCTCCTTCTCTTACTCTCTGCTGGCTGCTGCTGTCTAGCCTTCTGGCATGCCCTCTAGAATCGATAAGTGTCGTATTGTGCCAAAAATTATGATCGATTTTAAGGCGCAGATCCCAGCTACAAATTGAATGCAATTAACTAGAGAAATACAAGTGCTTTCCGCTATTGTTCCGCGACAGTTTCACTCCAAGAATTTCTCTTGCAGTCGCAGAGAGAGAGAGAAAAAAAATGACTAGTCTAATTCCCGTGAGCGATGTCGCCGGGAGTCGGTCTCAGTCTTACTTCCAAATGGGGATTATGCCGAGTCAGACATGCAAGTCAGAGGATGGAGACCGAGGGATGGAGGGACTGGTATCTTCTCCATGCGCTCCAACATCAGCAACTCAATTACCTTAATGCACCTTATGTTGAAGGAGGATGGGTTTAATTCCCACGCCACCAGTTGCCGTATCCTATCGCATAGGAGGAAAACAAAACGCTTTTCAATTCCCGGCAACAACGAGTCGGAATCCGATTACCTGCACGAGCCGATCCCTCCTACTTGCCGAAATTGATTGTGTTTTGCGAATACGTCTCAAAATATTTGAATCCGAGATGATTTCAAATGGGGATCATGGGATTGTTGCGTTCAAAACCCTTCCATTGCTTTTTCACAATTGCGTTATAAAAATAGCAGCTCGTCTTATTTCGAGGGGGCCCTCAGGAGCTACGTTAGAACATTAGTGCCACTTTATGAAACACCTGGGAAGTTTGCAACGGGCGACAACAGGAGATAATTAAACCTACAATGTTCAAATACGTCATTAATACTCAAAATCAGTCGAACACGCATTTGCATATTTTCACAAGCAGGTGGCTGGAAAATATTAAACACCATTGAATATTACCAGCGTATCTAGCAGAACGATCGACAGTTCAGCACAATCTTTTAAATGATAATTATTGTGATTTTATGGTTGAACATGTGTACGACAAGATCTTTGGGAAGAAAACTTTGTTACTTATTGGAACTGCATTTTTCATGCTACCCTTTAAAACTTCTGGAGTCCTATTAAAGGCTGAAGTGAATATGTAAGAGCGGATGCAATCGATCGATCACATTTTATCTACTTGAGGCACTACCCAACAATGACACCATTTGCATAATTTGGGAAAGGAAATTCAGAAATCTTGCATCATTAAGCACATTGGGCGTTAGAGCCAACTGTGAGGAGTAATGCACCCTTTTGTTGTCATGTTTACAATCCCTTGAATCCAGCAGAACTCTTGGCTGGCATGAGCACGAAACTACCCTAGGGCTCCTAAAACTAGTCAAAAAATGACATGGCACTAGGCGTTGGAACAAAAAAAAAGTAGTATACAGGACGCCCGGGGAGGAAGATAGAAGAAGTCCTTTCTGGCATGACCCCAACCGCGCCGGGGGCCAAAATTGGCGGCAAACAGACTCACCGGAACGCCCTTCTCATTTTCTTGCCTTCTTACTTTACAGATAGGATTCTGCACATTTTTCACGGTTGTGCGGTGAGGGAAGGACATTCCAGCATATTATAGGGTGCTGCTGGGGAAGCAGAGTAAATTAGCGGAATTGTTGCAAGATTTTAGCAACTGCTGTAGAGTAAAAAACAATGCATGTACTGTTATGGCAGCAAGAAGTGCCTTGCAAAACCTCGGTGTAATCCAATAGAAGCACTGTATTGCCTGATGTTGAAATAGGCAATTAAAAATAGTAGCCAATTAATTTATCACCTGAAATTACCACCACATAAATTAGCAACTACATGCACAAAAACAAATTACACTTTACCAGATTAAGTGTGTTACGCCAACCTTTCCTTCCACACTTCAGAGCAATGTAATGGGTCAAAATCCCAATGCCAGGTTAATTTTGGAAAGGAAAAAGTTTTCTGCCAAACCAATAAATTGGAGCAGCCCAAAAGTCGTAAAATCTGGGAACAATAAACCGCTCTCTTGATTGTGGGCTTTTTTATTTTTTCGCCCTGGAGGAAGCTTTTATAACACCATAGATAGGCTAGGAGATGGCCAGCAATAGGAAGACTATTCCGTTCCTCATTCCACGGTTCGACAGGATAATCATGGCTTCATGGGTACCATATAATCCCAGAGAAACGCGACTTTTTTTTGTTGACGTGAATGAGTCAGCGGTGGAGTTTTCTGGGTTTTTTTACACTAATTCCATCCCCCATTTAAATTCTACTACCGTGTATTGTGTTGTTATCAGAACCATGAAGTAGATACCTTGTAAAACCATCAGTATACGATGATGAACATGTGACTTCTCTTACGCAAAATGGTTTATTACAATTCCATACGTAGCACCTCTTCTGCTCCTCTACGACGGAAATGAAGAAGAAAGTACGTAACTCTGAATTTCTGCCAAAAACCTCCGGGGAGATGCCCCACGAATGCAATAAATGAGCCAAGTACAAAAAAAGAGAAGAGTGTATTGGATGAGCGGGATGGGAACTCCTTTTGTGCCCAAACAAAGCCCAATCACGCGAAGGAGAGAAAAAAACGATGCGCTCTTGGATTCAAACTGGTCTAAGTCACGACTGAAAAGCGGATAATCCTCAAGTTAAGCTGCACAGCGTTGCCAAGTAGTTTGCATTACTCTTACAGCTTCTCATGCAAGCTGTTGAGCCAAAAAGAGAACAGTCTTTAAGTTATCTTGAACTAATTTTAAAATATTATGGCTGTCCTGTCTTATGACCCTTACATTCTTAACTAATAATAACTCCTCGAAATGTACTGAGCTATTATAATTATAATTATATTATTATTATAAATGGCATTACAACTAGTTAACCAATGGTTGAGACGTGCAGAGCTGGCTGTCCCAGAGAAGCAAAATTGCTTCGGAAATTAAAAACGTTCGAATAAGACGTTGAAGATATGATGGTCCTTGGTATGATTCATAACGTGGCCATAAGAAATATATGGGAGATAGAAATGAAATTCCTGTCCAATCAAGTCAGGGGCCATATGAGGGCCGTATTTGACGAAGGCACGGCCAGAATGGGATAGAGGGAGTCTCCTCCCTGCTATGTCCTAAAAAAAGGTGCAAGCCTAGAAGTGCAGTGCATGAAGCATGAGGCAAACCGCAGCGCACCTCCTGAATCCCCCCTAATCGATGTGAGACTGGAAGAAGGTGCAGGAGCATCATCTCTCTCTCTCTCCCTCTCCCCTCCACCCTGCCTCTTCCCCCCACTCTGCCTCCCTCTACCTTCCCACTCCCCTCTCCAATATTGCAAGCTCCGCTCACGTGCCGCCCTAACAACCTCCGTCCACATCCAGCATTACCGATGCTTCTCTCGGTATCCTTCCTCTTCCCTTCCTCCAAACTGAGTGTCCTTCTACCCCCCCCCCTCCCTCTCCCCACCATTGCCATCCAACACCTCCACAAAGTCGCCCAAGAAGTGAGCTGTTTTTCGATGAGGTTGGCTCCAACACTACCCCCTGCTCTATGCTGCCCAACACTTCCCTCCAAAATTCAGCTATTACTGTACAGTGTACCCACACTACTATGCCTTCCCCACCCACAGCTTCCTTGGGACATGCAAATGACTGGAATTTTAAGCGTGTACCTGTCACTTTGCGATGTACCATTTACGTGTGGCGTCTAACACCGACACCATCAAAATGGCTTTCTGATCCCCTAGAGAAGCTGAGGGCGAGCACCCACATTAGGGAAGGTCCTACAGCCACTCAAAGGAGGGTAATACAATGCATTTTAACCGCACTTTTTTTTTCCAAAGTTGATGCATTTTTTTTTTACATGTGAATGCTGATGATTTGGCGTCAACTTATTCAGAGTGATTCGGATCTGGCCTCACATAATTTGTCAAAAAATCTGAGACAACGAACTGAACATTTCGATAATTAATTCTAAGTGACACTTTTTTTTAAGTGATGGGGAGCCCGTAGAATTTAAGTTTGGATAGTCATTAGTGCTTTTATCGCATGTGGTTTGGGCATGTTTTAGTTCATTTTTTATGCAAACTACATTTGTACTGTATAATCAAGCTATTAAATCACAGAGCCATTATTCGCTCATTGGGATTATTAAAATTTGTCTGCAAAATATTTCAAATTTCCGGGTAATTTTGCATTCATTTTTTTTAAACCGATGATGCCATATCCGGATTTAGCATACTCATACCAACGCGGTTAACCCCTGTATCCTACATATTCGATAATTTTATTAATTTTGTCCATGTGTTTGCATAAATATGATTTTAGGCTAACAGGCTGACGACTATACGCTACACGGAGACATGACGCGTAAAACTCCTTACACAACAATAACAACAGCCGGGAGAGAAAGAAACTGGAAGGAGATATCTTCACAGCATGTTGTGGAGTAACACAAAGGGTCAAAGCTGAAGAACTTTGATGTCCTGCAGCTTCAATCCTGAGCTCCCTATTGTTGTATTAGTGGTTTACCGTGGCTTTTCAACGCTGTGCAGAGAGAAAGGTACAAAAAGGGCGATCCGGAGTAGGTTCGATTCCTGTAGTATACCGCGGCGCCGGTCCTCCACCAAGGCCTCGGGTGATTTTCCTATACATGGTGTTTAAGGCTAATTCCTCCAAACCCACAGGATTGCATCTCAGGAGAGCTCTTGAAGTTTATAGACGGGTCACTTGGTGTACGCAGCAGCTGGTTACTGAAAAAGTGTTCAAACGCAGGTACGCAGCCCTTTTTGAGAGATTTTTAAGAATCCAGATTTTCAGATCAGCAGAGAAATTACTGCGACATTACCTGTAACAGTAAGCACTTTCTAATGGAAATTCCAGGCTGACTAGCCAATTTCAGTAAGCACTGTAAGCCTTGTCGTACAGTACATACTGTAATATGAAATAAGCCGCTATGTCTTATTCAGACGAAAATTAAGAGCGTGTACAGTAATGCAGACAGCCATTCGAAGCAAGACGTCTTATTTCCATCAGCAAGTATACAGAATATGACTATTATTATTTTCTTTCTTGTACAGTGTAATCGGCTCAGCCTGACACATTCTACTAGGCTACATGAATATAGGTCAGAAAAGAACGCTGTTACGCTCGTCGCACGTACAGTACAGTACCTGCTTAAAACGACGGTGTGGACAATACTAAAATAAATTTTTAATCATTTAAAAAACAGATACTGTACAGTTCCCCAGTACGTGGCAAACCATGATCTATCTCCAAATTACGAAGACATAATATTTCCTTGTCGACTCCTTATTCCAACCGTAATTAAACGCAGCTAATAGCTACCGGATTTATTGTTAAGTCACCATTACCCTATACTCCATCTGTGAGGTATTGATGCGCAAACTGCTCATATAGCCAAGCTTACAAGAGCAGCATAACGACCGAGTTATTGACCAATAAACACGCCGTTTCAGGAAGGTCATTTTTGAGCGCTCTCCAAATTATGTTTCGGTATTCATAATGCATCAAGTGTGCTGTACAGCACTTCGGCCTTTATGCCAGATTTATGCTAGTTCTCATACAGTATGACGGGACGTTTCATAGCCGAGGTGTTGCTGCAATATTTCAAATGAGAGGCATCACTACAGTACTCACATCTCTTCATTCCCCTCAACAAAGCTCCATGTACGCCTCCATGTACAAAGCGTAGTACACGCACACGATGCACATGCACAAATGCAGAAGTTGGGGTTGAAACAGACGCTGCACTATTATTATTTTAATGAAACAGTATGTTGTAAAAATGTGGCTGCGACACGGATGCAAGGTTGTGTTTGTAACGGCGAAAAGTCTACCGTGATCTAAGCAGTCATGTTGCATATAATACTGACGAGTGATATTCACAAGCGGCGACAAACGCTGTTAGAGTTCCCATGCATAAATGGTCGCCCTCCTTCTAAGCACCTCTTTTCAACAATAAATACATCGTCATCATTATCATGATGTCAATCTGGATTGTGCTTTACGAAGCTATGACATGCAAAAGGGGCTAATTCTAGTGCGGTTGATAACGTATTGCATCATATGCCAAAGTGTGGGAAGAAGGTGTGAAAAGGCAGTGACAATATTATATGAAGTAATAAGACGATAATATTTTAGAAAATACTAAAAAAAATGCATCGGAATTTTTACATTAATGTTTCACTGTCGAGTCCAATTTTAACAGAAAAACATTTATTCTCATATCGAGTTTTTTTTATACTTTATGCATGTGTATTTTCTGTTTCAGTGGCCATTTACTGTGAGTGTATCATTATGCCTTCCGCAGGTCTACCCTTAGAAGCACGCGGGTGACAAACTGGGAAACAACAATGACCTACCCTAAATTACGTATATCCACTAGCCCGGTGGCCCGTAACCATCCCAGCGTCATTTGGCAGACATTACGCACTTGTAGCACGTGACTGTTTACACCGCACACACACTCTGGTCCCTTTTCATGGCGGCTGCAATTTCCCCCCCCCCCCCCAACTTCTTTGAGAGGAATGCTCCGTTGTAACTCTCAGAGCCTCAATTAATAATGGAATGGACATGCCTTTGTGGGGTCAATGGTTCCCCAAGTTTTCATTTAGGAATGACCCGGTGGAACTTTTTCACATGAAATATTTCTTTGTTTCCGAGGTCCCGCAGTGCTGTGTTTCCAGCGTCCAACCACAAAATCACCCACCGTGGATATAATCCCCTCAGGCGAGTAAGTTAAGTAATTGTGCTGACAGGAGGGGAGGGGAGGGAGGGGGGAGCAACATGATCCAAAGTGACCTGCTGCGACAAACCAGCAGGCAAACTTCTCTATTCTGAACAAGTCTTAAGTTTTGGCTTCCTCTTCCAACATCTCCTTCGAATCGATAATCGTCGCCATGGAATCCGGGCGCTTATGAATTTCATGAATCCAGTCATCAAGTTTCTGCACTCGGAGAGTAAACAGCGGTAATGATATTTGAAAGTCTGCTGCTGTTGGAGTATGTTCGGTTCAGTTGGAGGGGGGGGGGGGGTTGGGGTTGATGCTTCGGGAGGTCGTTTTATAGGGTTGGAGCCTTGCATGCTAGTGTAGAGAATTGCTGCACTTGGGATTCCAAATGTGGAGGACACGAGTGGTGTTGGGAGGTCGAGGTGCTATGGGCGGGGTGGAGAGAACCAGGGAGGAATTTTTCTCCCTTTGGTTCATCCACAACCCTTCAACCCCAGCTCTTTCCCTCCCTTCTCTCGAACCCCACCCACCAGCTGGCGGGGCGGTTTTAAAGTCGCATTTGTCACCCGATGGAAAAGTGCGCCCCAGATCCTGTCGGGATCCTCGGCACTTGAACTTTGGCTCTCGACATGTGTACCAGTCTTTTCCGCATCAACCTCCTATACTTTCATCCGAAAATTATACGCCGCGACTTGCTGTCACGATTCCTAGTTACATTTCTATCAGCTGCATCACCATATCAAAAAAAAAAGAAGGGAAGCGCTCAGAACTTCGGTCGCGGCAGAGCAGTCAACATCAACAAGTCAGGTTCAAAATGTAGTCATATTTATTCTTTTGCGAAAAACCTCCGATGCTGGCAGCTGGTTAAAAAAATCCATCAGAGTGGAACAGTCAGTAAAATAAAACATTATTATTATTATTATTATTATTATTATTATTATTATTATTATTATTATTATTATTGCACAGCTGCAGAGTAAATCGGTGGTATAGAGACGCATGACCCAGGAAAGAGACTTATAGCCGCCACTTTGGTATAACAGCTGTAGAGAAATGGCCTGATAGTATAGTTGGCCCCAGTTGGAACATTTCTGATATTTGGGGCGTCATAACTCAAGAACCACTGAACTCTGAAATGTGAGGCAGAGAATTCTGGGCATGTTTTGTCAGAAGACGCCATATTAATGCCACACATGCAGTACACTAGGCCCTTTTACTGCTAGATATGAGGCCCACCTCACATAGTAAGCGAACGTGCATGCCTACAGTATTACAGCGTGGCACGTACTAAAGTACCCGTAATACGCGCCAGTATTTCTTTGAAGATATACTCCATATAACCGGCGTGGCTTTTATCATCTTCTAATGTGCTTAAATGAGACCAGTTTGCATCAGAGTTACTATAGTTTCATTCCTGGAAAGTCTGATTCTAAAATTTAATCAGCTCCTTCATAGCGCTTCCTCTGCACTTTGATAAGATTATAAGACTCCGGTGGAAAATTTTACGATTTGTCAACATGTGATACAAAAGTCATCTGACATAACGTGGCATATCCTTTAGGGCTGCTGGGAGCAGTCGAGGAAAAGTTTTCTGTTGTTGAATCGAGGGCAAAGACCAAAGACGCTGGTCGGTGACTGTAGCACTGCGCTACTGCAATCAATATATCCGTGACGTCGGTAAGCTTCCCGTTCGTGACGTCACACAGCCAGCATCCACAGCTCATCTATTATACATGGAGAAGAAATCCGGGGGCCCTCACGTGCCAAGGCGGGGATGCTTTTGATAGCCAGTTTTTTTTTTCTTATTCCTTTTTCTATCTTTTTCCCCTCTTTTTTTATTTTATTCCAAGATTTCTGAGGGGAGTCACCCTCCTCTGCTCGAACCTACTTTGGCGCCATCTGCTAGGAAAATGCATTAAGAGATAACTAAAAGGAAAGCCTGGAAAATCAGGAAGCATTGTTTGCATGCAAGATTCGAACATAATATGAAAACGATTGCACAAAAATATTATTTTTTGGCATGTTTGTATGATGTATTTTAGTAGTCTTAATCTGGAAAGGCTGGTTGGGCTCCCAGCTCAGGAAAATAATCTTTCCAGTGCTGGCGAGAGTTTTGATAGAACCTCTGACATGTTTCTAGGCCACGTTTGATCTAGGTTTGTACTGTTCCTTCTCGCATGCAAAAATCCATACACATGGAGAGGTATTAAAGTAGGCCTACTTTTTCCTATATACCTTCAAGCTTATTTGGGGTAGAAAGAATATATTATTACCTATAATAAAGAATACCCCAGAAAAGCCTCTCATCATATTGTCGTGGATTATTATTACTGTAAATACAGGCAAAGCAGGTTTTTAACAATTAAATGCCACTTAACAGTTTTTCGCACTACAAAATTTGTCATCTATAAAGTCCTGGTGGTTCGTATTGTTTAATCCACACCTTAAAAGAAGCGAGAGAAAAAATCGTTGTCGACTTTCACACGAAAGTGGAAAATGTTGCCCTGCACTCCGCAGTAGCACTTGCGCTACAGCTCAAATGTTTTAAATCCTGCCTTAAGTAAGTGCAAGAGTTAGTACACTGCCGTGGAAAAAAAGAGAGAGCCGTTTGAATGTACAACTCATGTAGTTGGCATCAATATTTGAGTGGTGGTGGATAAAGTAGCGTTCTGGGGAAGGGAATAAAAGTCGAGCTTGTCCCGGAAAGGGGACAAATTAACGTGAGTCCGGCTGCGGCAACAAAACATCTCTTCGGGGACAAATGCTGGAGTGTGCGGCCGTGGCCATCCATCCTACTTTCCACGTGTAAAACGGCCGTGGAGCCAGCGCAAGAAGGACTGTCCATTCGTCTCCTAGGCCTTTCCTTCCCTCTCCTCCTCCTTGCTGCCCCCCCATTCTACTATATATATAGTGTACCCTACTTCACTCAGCGGGGCTATGTCTCTGCCACCACGGCATTTACCATTTGCCTCCTTTTCTTGCACTTCTAACCGGGATTTATTATCGGGGAATTTTTTATGTGTGTCTCGGCTGAAAAGCCAGACACTGCGCTTGATTGCTTTGCTGAATATTTTGCTCGCCATCTACATTGTTTAAAACTAATTTACTAATTATGTGTACCGTGGCCCTTAACACTTAATTTCGAAAGTGCACCCTACTGCTAATTGAATGTTTTAATGCCTGCCTATCACCAATAGTGGTGTTTCTATTGTGGCTGTTCATAAAATATTCCATCAAGGCCAGCTTTAGAAATTAAATTAGATTTAGATGAACGCCCACGCACGCTTAGTCAGGATATACTGTATATAGTGTACCCAACATCATGCCATAGAACAACATACAGTAGAAGAATTCTACCTCTTTTTTTGCCAGTGCATTGTCTCAAATTGGGCCATGTGCAGTCCCCCAGGACAGGTTGCCAGACACCTCCAAGGTGCAGGTCAGAGTCCCTCCCGACGCAGGTGAAAGGTAACTCCTAGACGGGGATCGAACCTGGGACCTTTCACTCTGCAAGCCGAGACGTAACCATCTTACCACACCTCCCCGAAGAGTTCTACCTTATTTAGCTCAAAACTTTCAGCAGGGTTGCATGAATTCATGTATACCACGCCCCTGAAGGTACTACTCGAATGTATAGGCTAGATCACAGGTTTCCTTTCACTTTATGACCAAACAACTCCATGTACCGAATGACCACGTTTTAACTCATTATATGACATGAGAATATCATGAGAAAACTAGGAATAATCATGGAAACTATCTCATTCAAACCCTCACATTGATTTTTTTTTCAAACTGTGCTTATATTTTTCCTCTCCCATGTTCATTTGAATTATGGAATTCATTGCGATTTTGCCTCATTCAATAAATGGTAGGCCTCTTTACAAGCGCGAAAACCAAATTCCAAATTAATAAAACCATCCAACTAATTGCACAGCTAGTTATTAATATCAGAGTGCACTCTAGCCACTCTATCATGGTAATGGTTTACCTAGCCGTCAATTGAACTTTCCATATCTAGTTTTCCCGAACATGGGCCGGACTCCAACTAACTGCAGCAGCAGTTCATTGATAAGGCCTGACACATTTAGAATTCTGATCTCCTATGAGAATCGCATTTGCAAAGATTTCCTGGGCTCGCTTCAGTGTTCCAAGCTTGTAAAATTATTATTCAAATAGTCAATAGAGGACTCTTCGAAAATATTCTGTTTCAGTACAGGATTGTAAATTAGTTATCTTCAATAAATTTAATTTCTCTACATATAGCTTGGTGAAATATTTATTAGATGCTTGCTTTTCCCATTTCAACTTCAAACTCTGTTATCCTAATATGAATATTTCGACTTTAATCTGCACTTTTTTGGTGCTCATTAATAATGTCGAAAATTCACTGCATGCACTATAGTGTAGTTCCAACTCATAACCTTTTCCAACTAGGAGTATAGTCTGCGATGGAAAGGCAGAAATTAGAAAGAAACAACGTATAACAAAAATCATCATGGCATCACTTGCATTATCTCATATCGAAACTGCACCACTTTCTAAGTAATGTAATCCGTTATGAGTTAACACAAAAAGATCAATATATGAGAATTAGCCCTTTACATCCGAGCCTGAAATGAAATCGTTACACTGGCATACAGGTCAAAAACCCGTGCCACAGATCCGTACGTGTCATCCAAATGGGTCATTAGTCACCAGGCAGAACTCGAGCGCTAGACCATCTGAGAACCAGTGAATTTCCCAGTATTTTTTTTTTTGCCTGTCTCCCTCCCACACCCATTGGCCCCTACCCCCTTTTTCGGAAACAAATTTCCCTGTCGTTGTCGGCACCCTTCCTTTGCTGGACCCCAACACCCACCAGATGATGTATTATAGAAACCGGGTGAGCCCAAGCGCTTAAAGATCCACTGCAGCTTTCTTTTTAATCGAGTGATCCAGAGCTGCCGGCGTCACCTTGTCACCTACTCCATCAATCACTTGCCCCGAAGAGAGAGAAAGAGAGAAAGGAAAGTAGAGAAGGAAAAAAAAACTCTACTTCTTCGATAAACGGCTGGGTATACCTCTCGGGCTGGCCCAATCCACCCAATCCTGGAGCTGGATCTTTCCAGATAAAGGAAAATATATATCTCAACCGGAGGATTACTTCAGCAAGTACAGCGCCAACTAACCGTGGGAATAAGTTTGTGTGGCCCGGGACAAATCCGGGTTTTCCAGCTGCAGGGAAGGGAGCCCGTCCCAACCCCCTTAGGTATACACGAAGGGACGCAAATGCCGAATAAATCCGATTGAGCGTTGGGAAGTTGGGTATTTCGCGAAGGGGAGGGGTAGGGGAGGGAAACACTGCCATGCAAACTTTCCGCCGGATGAAAGGGGTCCAAAGTATTGTTTTCCACTACCTCACTGAAATATCAATTCGAGTCGCAGCGATCCGGAGAGAACCCACCTGGAATACATTGCGGAAGGAATCACGTTCGCTATTCAAAACCAGATCTACCGCAGACAGAGTTCACTAACTTCTTCGGGCAACTGTGGACATACGTGACACTCGCTTTCAGCCCGTCCATTTATTTGTTTTGATAGGGAGCGTGGGAGGCGCTTCCAAACGGGGTTTCCCCCAAATCGCACTGGAGGGGTAAGCCTGTCGAGTTCAAATCTCGTCACAGATTCTCTGTGCAGGAGTTGTATTTTTTTCTAAATTCATATCAAACGTTTCAAGTATTTGACAATGCAAAATATTCAATTTTATTAGAATGCAAAATATTCAATTTTATTAGAATGCAAAGTATTCAATTTTATTAGAATGCAAAGTATTCAATTTTATTAGAATGCAAAGTATTCAATTTTATTAGAATGCAAAATATTCAATTTTATTAGAATGCAAATGCAAATTGGTTAGTCAATCCACTACTTTGATATTAATGCTGTTTTTTTAAATGTCACTTGGAGTTAAAATGGAGCTATGAGTAGACACGAGGATTCGCCCTTCTATAGTACAGTGGTGAACTTTCGTCCCTTCGGTGCTTTCTTTGTCGGTCTGAAAAGGTCAAAACTACGTGAGAATAGGTCAGGAATATTGTCTGATGAATCGCACTTAGCTTCCGCCTCATTTCCCGGAGGTAAAGGACGATCGATTGATGGACATAGTTACACCCTGGGCATGTTTGTTTTGCTCCTCCTGCAGTTGACACGCCTATTTTAGTTTATGGAGTCATGTAAAACCGCGAGGGCTGTGTGACATGCATATTTCAATTTTATAACGGCCTATACATACAATACAGAAAGCAAAAAATAGTTTTCCCTACTAGGACCGAACAACTAGTTAAATATCCGTTCATGTTCCTACTTATTGAAACTACTTCACAGTTTTGTTACAGCCATCGTGATACTGTATTAACATCGTTCACGGCTTGAATTAGTAAAATTATTTCAATATTTCATCTTGGTAACTATTAATTCAAGTGTTCTTATGTGCTGCTAAAATGTTACGGATTTCAATACTTCAGAACTTATATGAAAATTAGAATAGTGTATTGGGAGGAAATTGGAAAATTAAACGTAAATTTTTCAGTAAATGATATGGGTCTTATGACTGCAAAAAAATTAAAAAATGGCTAAGGAAAGTAGTAATATATGCACAGACCTATTATAAAATTACAGTACTTGGTACCATAGTAAGCTTTTTATAAAGTACCTAACATGCTTCCGTTGATCCCCAAAAGGTACGGTCGACAGGGTCTCTCCTCATTTTAAAAATTTCTCTGCAAAAAGCATGAGGGCTTGTAAAGTAGCTTTTTATGTACAACTAGTAAAACTGTTCATAATATTATGAAAATATAAACTACATGCACACACTTGATATTTAGTCATTTCCTTACCATCAGCTTCATGCACACATTCCCCCCATTCAGCATTATGAAGTAGGCTAACTGAACTAAAAGGCTGGGGCTCGAAACCTTGCTTTTGAGGGGGAAAAATCATTAAAATGGAGCCCACTCTTGCAATATTTAATGAGCGTCCAACAGCCTACCAAGTTCTCTCTTTTATCAACAGACAAGGCATGAACCAACTAATGACCTTATTTTATTAAACTACGAAGGCATCAGCTCTTATCCTGACTGGGAAGGGCTATCCAAGTGCCACTACTATTCAGAGGGAACTCTAACTAACAGGATAAAATATTTCAGGAGCGAAATATTGGCGCACAATAATCACGGCCGATTAATATTATCCGCATAATGATTTGAACCAGGACACTGCGTCTGCAAGAAGAGGGGGACGGAGGGGGCATGCATGGGGCGATTCGGTGAAAGAGAGATGGGGAGGAGATTGGGTGGAGAGGGAGGAAGGGGCTGGTGGTCTAGGCGCAAAATTCCTTCCTGTAGAAGCGAGGATCCGGGCCATTCCAACCGACCATTTTGGGTCCTAAGTGAGCCTGTCGAAAAGTTACCTCTCCATATCGACCTCCTCTCATGGAAAAGTTGGCGGCCCGAGAGAAGCTTCCTTCCATCCGCCCACTTGGCAGGGTATTCCCCCAACCCCGTTGTCCCCCCCCCCCTGCCTCCTCCCCTACCTCCTTTCTCCTCTTCCTACTCCTCCTCCCCCCATCCCCCCCATCACAACAGGCCTTTCCTGAACATGACAGAGCCCAGTAATATATGACGGCTTTTAAGAGTCCTCTTTCAAATTTCCAACTAGTTCCCTCTTTCAGCTCCGACGGAAACAAAACTAATAGTAAGCCGGGAAATTAATCTGCTTTATAACAAAAATACTACTCTTTTTATGCGGTTCGTGACAGTTTCTCTGGTTCGCCCATGACAAATCTCCAGAAAACAGACAAATCACATCCTACCCGCTTCTCCTTCGACCTATTCAATGTATGTTATGTTCACGTTAATAGTTCTGACATAATTCTTCTCGGGACATATGAAAAAGTTAATCTGATCGTGATTATTACGTTACTTACATTTACTCGGAGGTGATGTGGTTGTCTGGCTGCGGCTTAAACCATTACGCTGGAGTGCTTCTCTATACTAGCTACACACTACAGTAATTACATTATCATTTGTGGTATTGAAAATAATGGTACTACTCTATACTCTCAAACAAATGCATCATAATACTGGTATTACAGTGCAATTTTGTGCGTACTATCACCATGAGTAAATCACATATCTATTATACCAGCTAATTACAATGGAAACTAAACCACCCATTAATTTGGTTAAATTAATTATTATAATTACTTTCAATCGAGTTTTTGCTTCCCACAACACATGACTGTACGTGCCTCCTTTGATCCGGCCCAGTAAGTGTGTAATTGCAACACAAATAGAATGTATAGCACCGTTTCGGTAACGAGCTTAGTTGGAGATGCGAATCCGCGTATATGAGAAATGACGTTAATTCTGAATAGAAACTGAACCGTTCAATGCCAGAGGAGCTTAGCCTGTGCCGCTCATGCGCTAAACCACGGAAAAGAAAAAAAAAAGGCACAAAAAAAGTGCTCCTGAGCCTAATAAGCGGAGGACTTAAGACGGGATTAGGCTCAGGAGGAAAGTGGCGCAGTTGGACGCAACTGCGAAGCTGAGTAATTGTGTTTGCGGAAGCAAAGATTTCCGGGGCTTTAATTTGCGAAACAAATCGGTTCGCTCCGGCAGGAATTTATCGATACAATAACTAAATCGGTGGGGGACTCGGAAAAGAGAATGGGAAGGAGGGGTAGGTGGGAGGGGGATGGGGATGGGGAGGGTATTGGGCGACACGGAGGTCCCCAGAAAAGGCAGAAGGTCGTTTGCTTATAATTAATGGTGCCCTAAACAAGTCGAGTCCTTTTCAAGAGGCTTGTATTATAGTCCAGAACATCCAGGCCGAGTCCAATGGAAGAGGATCCCGCCGGATTTCACAGTCTCAGCTGGGATTTTATCAGATTCTTTCCCGATAAAAACATGCCATAAAGTATTGCCTTCAACATTAACGCATTACCCACGACGAAATCTGTGCCACCATGAAATCGGGCCCATATATTTCACCCCCACAATTCGTCCACTTGTCTTGATTGCTCCATTTCTGTCCCCCAGAATTAAGCGACGAGCCCATAGTGTTGTTCGCTACATGCATAAAAATGTCCTGATCTTGTTCTGAAAGTGTTTTGTTCCCCTACTCGGTACGTGGGTACGTGCCATTGACAAGTGCGACTAACTAGTCCATATAAAAACCTGTAGCTAATTGAATCCTCCACAATTGAATGGAATCGAATGTATAAAATAATCCCAACCCGTCGACATCCCCGCATCTACTCTAAATGATTTTCTGGTCTCCGAGTATGCACTCCCCACTTGAAGCCGGTTAAAATGAGATGGATCTGTGGGCCAACACAAAGGAATCCAGCATGATGTTAATGGAAACGTCACAACTCGTTTGAATCCGTAATGAGATTCTGTGTACTTTTGGGCTCCTCCACGATTTTTGAGTGTAGAGGGGAAGTTGAAACGGCTTGGGAATTCCAGCTAGCTCGATTGTACGCCATTAGTCCCCGGATTGAACCCCGAGCGGCCATTTAGGACGACTCTATCCCCCCCTCTCTACTCTCATCCATCCATCCTATATATACCCCCACCCAAACCCATCCATCCATCCCATCCATCCATACATGAGCGACAAATAAAACCCAGCGCGGTAATAATCGATCGCGTCACGCTGAGTTGGATCCGGGTTGGCGTTCATCAACGGTCGTGAAAATGTACCCGAATTGCCCTTTACTAATGGCTGTTACCTGCCTCCTGACCCATGCCCAGGAAATGGAACTGCGGTTGGTTACCCCTGGCCCCCCACGCCCTCTCAATGTTCCACAACCTTGACCGAAATTTGCAAGGATTCTGATGGGAAACCCACGACCTTCCTTAACATGTGGTGCAGTAGGAGGGGGGGCACGATTTAATGCAAGTCATTACCTGAAGTAGCCTCATAACCGGCATACTCTGCGTGTACGCTGCCCATTGACATATCCAATTATCGTTCGCTCCAGGTGCTCTTCCCATTGTCAGCTGGTGCTTGATTGAGCATCAACAACTGCCTTCATCTCTTCATCTCTTGTGTAGATTATGCATTCATTGCAGGGATGATCACTTTACCATGATCACAATTTCAAGAGAGCATTTACGCTGATTGAAGCAGATACTCCTGATATTACATCACCCCTACGCAGATGCGACCAACATTGTTCTTTGTTGATCACATTTTGCGCATAATGACCTGAAAAACCTGATGTAGCATATATCGGCGTGAATGACCCTGTGTTATTGGTGTTACAAGCGAATTGGTTAAAAAAAGAGCTGCTGAATATGACATTTGCTACCTTGGTCCAGAAATGGCTATAATTAATGATGACATTAAGACGAGACGACATGAAGCTTCGGAGCTCACAAAAGCACTTACAAAAGTTGGAGAAACATTACAGGCAGGCCTACACGTCGTCTCTACAAAACTATAATAGAGTCGGTGGCCTCGAGTACAAAACATATTCGCAACAAATAAAAAGAAACGTCGAGGAAAATCACCTCACTCCGATAACGACGCCCTAAAGAGTTGATTCAGCGCCTGCAATAGGCTTATTATTGAACAGCATTAAAAAGTTTTCAAATATAAGGTTATAGTATCTCGCAGTGGTGCAGAGGAAACTATACAACAAGTAATTCTCCAGCCAGTTCCCAAAGCAATTTCACTATCTCATTGCTGCGGAAAAGGAATTCAGTACAGTGGTTATTACAAATGCCAGTGGATCTTCCCCATCGAAAGTGGAAGTGTTCCAAACGTGCTTCAAACATTTGCAAGCATTAAGCCAGGCACCAATGGAGCTCTTTGTCGGGAACACATCGCCTATCGGATTTGACTGGAAACGCTTCAACCCGACAACCCCCCCTTCTTTTTTTATATAAAAAAAAGAGAGTGGGACCACTGGGGGGTTGGTAGTTCATGCCTTCAAAAATGGCGCACAACTTCCAAGGCGGGGAATAAATTGATTACAGCCTCCTCCCCGCATACAATATCTCTCATATGCAAATGAAGCCAGCTAACAAATCAAAGTGGAGGAGGCCATTTTCCGGAACTGCTGCAGATGAAGTGCACTTTTCCAGCCTCTGATTTACGACCGCTTGTTCTTTATTCCCGCAACTGAGCCGTATAAGCAAATATCCGGAGGGAAAGATTGGGTAATTTATTTTAGAAATTACAATAACGATAAGTGTCGCCGACGAATTGAAATGTATAGGCTCGGTGCAGACATTTTATTTCTTGCGGAAGGGACTTGGCGTTCAAAATCACACTTCCGATAAAATTTATTTGCCTTCGCTTCTTCCGCCACGAATATTACTGTGTTACATTACACCTGGGATGGTTTGACGGTAATTGACATATTCTCATCTTCAGCTTGTCAATTTAAAGCACGTTATTCTTGATGCACATTCATCACTTACTCGTACAAATGCTACTGATAAATTATCAGCAGCATAAATGACCAGCTTCTTTGAAAAAATATACATCACTATAAACAGCATACACTGCAGTTCCAAAATAAATGAACGTTTTTTGTTCCAGTTTTAGCGAGTCATTCTCTCCTCACGTCAGGGTGGAAAAGGATCAATCATTTACCAATATTTCCAGAACTTAGGATGTAACCTGAATTTAAATCACTGGATAGAAAAACCCGAACTTTCCTACCCTTACCCAGCCCTTCTTTTTTTTTCATTGGGTGTATACTGCAAAAGGCGCATTTCCTGGAGGCCTTGGCAAGAGTTAAAACGTTGACTCTGTAGAGATTGATTCCCAACGTCTCCATAGAGTCGGCTTGGATCCGGAAATCCTTTGGGATGCTGCAGGATAAGCTTCAATTTTCTCAGATGGGTATGCCTCCCTCTTCCCCTCCTTCCCCCTCTTTCCCTCCCACTATTCGCCCAATGCCTCACTTCCAACTTACACCCCCCTCCTTCCCAAGTCCCCCTACAGCCAGACGCAGTTCAATATACAAAATACACCAGGAAGCCCCTGTGCTGATACGCTGTAGTCCCGGAAGTAATCAGGCATTCGTATCGATGCTGTCAGTAGCCCTCGACTGCCGCCTAGCGTGTTGTTAGAGTCAAAATTAATCAGTGCATGTCTACACATGCCACATCAGGACACGTTATTAGTGGCACATTCCGGCATGACACACCGACATCTGACGAGCAGACCATCAGTTAACCTCCACCTAAGAAATCCAATCTGCAATCCATCAGACACCATTTCAAAACAGCGGCTTTAAAATTGGCATGGCAATGTCCAGAGCTGACCATCTCCAAAGTTCTAAAAAGTTGCGGAGACCTTGTAGCCCGGATTTTGTCGAGAGACGCGCATGGAATTGTGCAAAGTCCGGCAGATGAAGCAGCTGGTCCAAATGACCCGTGGCATAAATCACATTCATTAATAACCCGCGGGTTTTGCGGAGGACGTTCCGCCCTAATGGGGATTTAATTGAGGGAGGCTGCGGAGCTGTAGCTTTACCATAAGAACTGAAGCACGTCTGCCTGACGACTATTATGCCTAGGCTGTACATGAAGGATCACCTGCAACCTCCCACCTGACTCCATGCACGATTCTCAGGTCCGTTTGTCTGCACCCCTTTTGCTCCGTGCACGTTTCAGGACATCACATGTCCAGGACATGTCCCTTTAGCCTCATTCATTTCGTCAGAGCCACGGTGTTGCCAGTGGCCTGCTTTGTGTCTTGAACATTGCCACCATGCCCAAGCAGGTGATGTTGCCTGGGAGATTCGAAACTTCATCTCCCAAAACTCCGTTACCAATCACGGAACACATCATTACCGAGTTGGTCTGACCCTATTCTGCTATGGGAAGTGGATGCTATGAGGTGACGCAGTCTGCAGAGGTGAAGGAAACGCGGATGGGAAAGTGAGGAAGTAGATAGGCACTTGTGGTGTGTAGTCATGAATAAGAAAGTATTCACCCTGCCGAAGACTGGAGGGTGCGTATCTTATTTTTTAGAAATCGATGACCAAAAAATTGCTACTCCTACAAGCCAGGGAAAACCCAGGACAAAAATATACACACTGTGTTGATCCCCTTTGGCGTATGAATCACACGTCAGTTTGGATCAGTAGTGTGCAATTTATTTTTGTAATTTGTTAACTCTGAAAAGGGCCCATCCATATACTCGGACACCGTGCGCAAAAATTCGATATTTCCCACCACACAATTCAGCATCACATTCTGCCACGGACTTTGTACTCACCTGGATTATTATAGCATCACAGAGCGTAAAAGCTGAGCAACTTTAAATACTATCAGTTTGATATTTATATTCGTTGAAAAGTCGCCCCGAGAACCGGTTCCACCTCTCCGTGGTACAGTGCGACTAAAACTGATAGTTTTATTAACATTGGAATCGTGACGTGGGGTCTTTTAGGACTCCACCCATATTTTTATTTTTATTAATTTTTATATAATACTTTTCAATGTACTGACTATATGCAATCATTCTTTGAACAATGCCTAAAATGATCGCTAATTCTAAATAAACATGCACTTCCTGTTATACACTTTTTAAAATGACAGAAGTTCATTATACCTATCATTTTAATGAATTTTAATTCCTTTGTGGTCCTAAAAGACCCCACGTCACGGTTCCAGGGTTAATCATATTATTAGCGGGAATTTACAAACAGTTTATATTAGCAACAATAGGAATAGGAAACATAGTTTTTCTATTAATTTATCTAATAATTTCACTAATTAAGAGAGAAGCTGCCAATATTACCAGTATTGACTACTTTTTTTTGCATCTGACTTTGCAGAGTACTCCCAGGAGAACTCGAGATGTTTAATAATCTTAACCAGTAGTGTCGCAAGATTTAATAACTCTAATGCCGAAAGCGAGAAAGTCTGAATAAATTGTTCCTAGCGAAAGTCAATGTCCCTGTATATCATCCTGGAAGGCAATAGAGTCAAATTTTCCAACAAGTTTCGAGCATAGTCTAGACTCACAGCTTCAATTTTATTCGCCCAGCGAAATTTTCTGCTTGGCCTCTCCTCTTTTCTCGGATGAATTAATGAAGAAACCGTCATTAAAAGTCCGAGGACCACAGATTGTTTGCTTTAGTTTGGGGAATTGGGCTTGGCGTCGTTGTAAAAGGGGGGGGGGGGAGGCTGAGCAGGAAGAAGACCTGATTCCAGCGATGAGATGCGGGAGGGAAGAAGAAGAACCCCGGCAAAATTCCTGGAAGTTCTCCAGGAAAAGGGAACCTTGTACCTTCCTAATTCTATTCCGCTCTGCTTAATGTCCATTATTACGGACGGACTTCCAAAACCAACTCGACTTCAAGCATTCACGCCACACTTTCCTGCGTTGACAAAAACGACTCTAACCGGACTAATTCAACACGCTTCCTGCTGACGAACTAAAGCCGCTTCTTATTCACAGTCCCGCAGCACTGCAAACGACTTCCCCGCGGAATAATCCGTACGCTGTAATTCTTTTGATGATGTAGCCACTTGTGCTTTGATGCATTATACCTTTTTTTTCATATCCATGCCCTGCCCTCCCAATATTACAGCCGTTGATGGATTCGTGCCCATCAGACCGTACATGTGCAGCAGCCAAGTCCGAAGGTGAAAAGAAGCAGCACCATCTCACCTGATGAGCATCACAGATCCCCAGGACCCCAGAGTGAAGCAATCTGAAAAGACCTTCCTTCCTTTTCCCTTTCCTATACACACTATACTTCCTTCTGCATCATCTGCAATGTAAATCCTATCCCGCCAGCTCCACCCCAAAAAAAAGGAGTTGCCCTGGAATCATTTTCCCGGCTCCCAAAAGCGAGCAAAAGGGATTTTCTCGGCGAGGAGACTCCTTTTCAAGCCAACCATCCCTTCGAAGTCCCCGAGGGCACTTCTCTCAGTGGTCAGCTGCTCCACCCTTCACCCTCTATCTCTCACCCTCCTCCCCTTCTACTTCTCTCTCACACCATTCCCGCACTCGCTGATGGCCTCTCATTTGCATTCCCCCGGAAGTACACATTGTTTCTTCTGGTTCACAAGCGGAGAGGGAATATCCACTTTGCCTATAGAGTGGTCAAGTGCTGTGCAAACTGCAACAGCAGTCAGATAAATTTCTGAACTAAATTTTTTGTTACATCAATTTTCGCCAATAGCCGTTTTCAAACATTTCCTGCCATTATCTGGGGAGGTCCTAATACTGTAATTCCCACTATTATTTTGCAGATTAATCCAGGTGGTACAGACATATTAAGAAGCATCTGAATGGAAAGTTGGGGCAGCGGGTCCGAAGGGGTTGAAATCTGTGCTGACGGATATATCCCATTTCCCTTGGGCCAGCTCTTCCTTGATCCGGGGAAAGGCGAGGAGTAAATTTCAATCACGCCTGTACCCTCCCCCCCCCTCTCTCACTTTCTGGCACCCCCTCCTTCGCCCCCGCCATCGCGATTCCCTCCAGGATCTCCTTTCCTCTTTTCCCATTCTGGGCCCAACATCCGGACGCCCCCCAATTGTGATTCCTTCCCTCAGCCTAAGTCCGGTCCAGGACCTCCTTCCCGACCCCAACAACGTTTTATCATCTCCTGTGAATCGAATTACCAATTCCTCTCCCCCTTCTAACTCCCACCTCTTCGTGCTATTCCTCCAAAAAAATCGTGGGAGAGAAGAGGGCAAAAGAAGATGAAAAAATAAATAAAAAAAAAAATGAAGGGTGGTAACTGCGGGTTAGCACCAATGAGTTTTCTTCACTTTGGGAAGTCAGAGCGAGTTTGGGAGGAAAGCAATTCTTGGTACACCTTAGGGGATAAATGGTGGTCTCTGCTTGTGGTTTTCCCTGCTCCTATAATTCGGGGAGGGCTGGTAACACCCGAGTTTGTTTCAAAGGCGACGAACTTCCCTTTTCCAGTTCAAACTAAGTTGCGATGGGGATATACGCAGCATGCAACCTCTGCAGGGACAGTATGCGAAAGTGACGTCATTCAACTTGTGAGTTGGGAGACCCCTCTGCCTCCAAATCAAAGCTCCTTTCCCCCTACAACCTATACTTACTTCCGTTCACAGGGAGCCAGGTAGTGTCTAGCCTTAAGGGGACTCAAGCTCACCTATAAACTCCGCAACCAATTACTTTGTCACAGGCACAACTTCTGCAGCAAGTTTCGGTCTAGGGTCTGCACGCAATAACGCCAAAGTTTGCCCCTGGCATAATTAATTGTCATTCATTGCATATTAATCTCAGCCAGTGGTGTAAGAGGGGGTAGCGTTTTACTTATTAGCAACTCGATTGAGGCCTTGGTTTTGGCAGCAATTTGCTCCTCATGAAGTGGTTTTATCCTGTGCCTTGAAAGGGGGAACCCGATTTGGACATGGCTTGGTGTCAGCTTAAGAGTGTGGGTGAAAGGCAGGCACACAAGCTGATGTGTCTCAGCCTTTTATCGTCTTTGTTTGCGTCTTGCCCTTGTCTTTTACTGTAACCGCTTGCACTCAGCTGCCTATAGCTTTGTCTTTGTGGTTCGGTCCCTTTGGGATGCGTCTTTTCTCCTCGGGCATTGACGCTCTAAGTGATGTGCCAACTTGTAACCATCACTGCCATCTGTTGAATAAGTGAAGCTCTAACTGATATAGCAAAAGTTGCAACACAAGATGCAGATATCACTCGCAATGCGATGTCATGTCCAGCAAAAAATAAATTCTGCTGTCATGCATGAAGCACTGTACGCTTCATACAGTGGAAGCCTGTGGCATTTTAATGAACATTTTCTGCTATTTTGCGTTCACATCCAGTCTAGCTGGTCCCTTATACGATGAGCACACTATTAGGTAATGAATTGACATTGTTTAGGCAGGTCAAGGCAGAAAGGCTTGAAAACTAGAAAAGATCACACCAAGTCTGAAAGGTAGCCTACTGTGGAAAGTACAAATGAGTGTTTCCATGTTCGTATCTGCCACGGTATTTTCATTTCATTTTGAATGCAAATGACGGGGGTTCGGAACTTTCCGACTACCCTGCATTCTGCAAGTATTAGGCTATGATGGAGAACCATTTAATAGCAAAGACAGTATGCTACTTTTATGCAATGATATAAGTCAGACACAGAAGATTATAGGCTATAGTTACAAAATAATGTAGACCTATGCAATCTAGGCTCAGGGTAACAAATTACTAAATATCGTTTTGAGAGAGAAAAACTACATATGTGTTTTGAACTTAATCGGATCTATTCTGGTGCCGAACTTGATATAAAGGGTAATGACGGTCATATCATCTTTAAAATGACAATGAATTAGAAGCATTACAACGATAAATTGTGAACATAACATTGCCATTATACCAGCAGGAAGCAAAAAAACTCGTCGCATGATCTGCATACTATTTTGCACACCACTGGTCGCAAGTCAAACCATGGACGAGGCCATGTTTTCACTCAGTGTCAAGGCAAACGGCAACGACCAAAAACAATGCCCTTCTCTGCGAATCCTTGCATTCATAGAAGACTAAAGTCGGCAGTGAGTTTTTACGAGACTCCAGAACTGGATTTCCATAAGCACTGCGTCCCAGAGATATGAGCTCCTCGGCCACCTATAAGGCGATCGAATCCACGACCTCTCCCGGGGACTCGGGTGATCACCTCAGCACTCCCTTCAGAGATATGACCTCTCCCTCCCTCCCTCCTTCTTAGACACTGGAGCTACATGGAATCATTTATAGGCAGGGTCGTGATAGAAGCCAAGGAAAATGGTATGTGTATTATCAGAATACTTGAGACCCGGTCCGAGGGAAGATGAGATGGGCCTCGTGCCGTGCCAATGGCTCATCCTACTTATTCTGGGCACGGGATTATTTGGGACGCCTTAGAAGGTTCGACATCAGTCAGTTTTCAGTACCAAAATTCACAGGGTGAGTCAGCTTTCTTGCAATTAGACACATCTGCGTGGCACTCATTCTGGAAGCAATATAGTGACTAGTAGGTTGCTAGTAGGCCTATTTCCCGGATTTTCTTCAGGTATAAGACGAATCTTAGACTTATTCCAACTTGAAGTACCAAAATGCTCTGTACATTTTTTTTTTGCTTATAGGAGGCGTCGCTGCGGCGAACAATAAAAATTAAGTTTTGATTATGTTCGCACTGCGTGCATACGAAATATCCTGCAATGCATCACGCGTTGTGCATGGTTGCTAGACATGTGGTGTGATACCCAGGATATTATCTATACACGCAAAGATAACGTATAATTGCTATTTGCTTTTTGTAGCACGCTGCAACGTCGCCTTCCAGCATGAAATGATGTATGTTATGGACTTATGGTCTTATACCAAGGAATCGACCTACCTGACGCAATGTAGAGTTAGTTACTGACCACTTGCATAATGTAAATAAATAAATAAATGGAGGGTTAGATGATACTATAACTTACGAGTACAGGGGCGGATCCATGGGGAGGGGCGGGGGCAACATTAATGCAGAATAGTTCCTCCCCCAAAATTCATCTCTGGATCCGCCCATGTACGAGTAATTAGAAATGTTGCAACCCACAGAACTACTCATTTTCAGCCGGAGGAGAGTATTAAACACCATTCTAATCAAAATGCAATCTTATCAGCAATATTCAGTATTCCATTCATTAATGTCAATACATATTCAATTTTGGGCATTTGAAATTACCCTAAAGCCTAAACCGACCTGGTAACTACACAGAATAACACTCTATTATACTTCGCCAATAATTCAGATGTGGTAATTGAGCAGGTGCACGTGACAACTCCATGTATCGATGGATTTTTAAATCCGACTTCCTTATTTGGTCAAACAATACAGCATTTTAGTGCAATCCTTTCCCAATTTTATTTCCGTGTGCACATTTTTAAATCGCGCCCTGGCAGAGCAGAAAAAGGCCAATCAATCATTCCTTTATGGTACCATTGCACCGGTGTGGCATCAAAGCTTGATCAAAGCCCGATTAGATCCAGGTCTGCTGACATTATTATTTTTTCGACGAACCAGTCAGTCATTCAGTCAATCAGTGAGTCAGTTCACTCACACATTTAGCGAAAAACAGTGGTCAGAACAACCAGCATGTATTTTATGGACCAAACCCTCCAGTGTGAGCTTAATCCGTCATTTATCATTGTAATCGTTGGTAATATTCCACTGAGGGGAAGAGTGACTAGGATTTAATTCAAATGGACCAAACCGGGGCATTTTTCCACCGCATTTTCCTAAGTTTTCAAGTGCAGCCTACTTGCCTTATTCAAAAGGTTAAAGAGAAGCCCAAACCTGTTTCTCAATATCTAGCTCTTATACTGCCATACTGGGCATTATTATTGCACCAGTGTGTGTCATCCCCATCTCTTTCTTCAAAAGCCCAAGCCCTAGGCCACCATACATCAGGTCTGTCCCTGCCAATAAGGCCACATGCCCTGGGAACCGCAGTCAATCAATGGCCACCACGGCACGCCAACCTGTACTATAAAAATAAGCACTTACTCTGCTGGTAGCTTTGCGAGCCATCTTGATTGACAGGCCAGCAGCAGCAGCAGTCCTTTCCTGGAAGAAGATGCAGGCCTCTCGTTTTCTGCAGGGATGATTGACGCGCACTTGCTTGTCAGGTGCAGCGGCTGAACATGCCAAATCTTGCTCAAATAGGAGACTGGAGGAGGGTTGCACCATACTTAGAAAGGGGGGAGTCAGCCTCACCTTGCCAAATTAAATTATCCACTGGGCAACACATAATTATTCAGGTAAATAGCAACAAAAGTAAATATCATTAGTCTGAGAGTTAGTCAAAAATATTATGAAGAGCTGCCATAGATTCCACTGGAGAAACTCATTCTCACCCAGCTTTCATTTGCATAAGTGATGGTTATTTTATTACCTTCATTACCCTACAAATAGCTGAATGCTGACAACATACGAAGTAGAATTATGTCAACCATGGGGCTGGTATACCCCAGGAGGCCCAGGTCAGCTGAGTACAAAGGGGAACATTTTAGTGATTTCCTCCTTCCTCGAAAATTATGGGCCAATTGTATCCATGTATCCTACCTAGAATGAATGCTTACAAGAATTGAACGTATACAAATTCCTGTGCAGAGGGGCAAAATGATTCACACGTTAGAAGGTGAACTGTCAATAAAACTTCTATAAGTCGAATGTCCGTGGGACCAGAAAAAATCTTCGAGCTATAGACGATTAGAGTTAGAGAAGTTTGGATTTTTTAAAACACATAACTCTACAACATCCCATCGTAAGGCCCTGCCTGCACTTCGAGTTATAGGAATTCGAGTTAGGGAAGTTTATTTCCTATTATTTTACATTGTGACCAACCAAGCTCATCATTTTCTTCAGCTTATAGAGAACTTCGACTTATAGAAGTTTTACTGTATTACAGTACTAGCCCCTTGGTGAGAGAGAGGAGGGTTTCATTTTGTCTAGAAAGGAGTGAAGTGATACACTGCTCCCTCAGTGCAAGACTCCATACTCCCAATTTTTCTAGTTCTGGGAATAAAATAGTTCCCACTATTCTACATTATTATCATGTAAAATAAAGACAAACCCTGCCTCATGCCAGCACGCCCCACCTTCTACTCGTCAAGCTACTGGGTGTGCATTTTCTAAAATCTGTTCAACCCCTTCTATTAGTATTTTAACCTACAGTATGATGCTAAACTCACTGTCAGTGCTGTCAGCACTGCTGATCTCTCCTATTGCCGCAATAGGAGATCTCAGCAGTAATGACAGCACTGAGTTTAGCAACATACTGCTAGAATACATCCCCATGGTACTTCTGCACCACTGACAGTGGACAGCTTCAGTGTTAATTAATGACAATAATGCTGAAAGAAGAAAAAATTGAGGCATGCAGAAGATAAAAAAGGACAAAAGTACAAGGGCCAAGGAAATCACCCAAACACAGCAGGGCAACTAATTATCTTCTATTTATGTTCACAGGGCATTTTTGTGGGTGCACTCTTTGGTATATGTACAAGACCAGAATAAGCATAAAGGCAGATGCATTATTGTTTTGGGGCAGCCTGGACCTTGTCCACGAAAGACTTCAATTTGTCTGCATCCAGAACTCCAACAAACTTGTCTATGACCTTGCCACCCTTGAAGGCTACGACAGTTGGAACAGCTGACACCTGGAAAAGAATCATAATCTCAACAGTCGAAATACATAAATTTTCATCAAATACTTCAAGCTGAGCAATGAGTAATTTGAATTTAGTTGAATAATAAAACATAGTCCACTAAAAATGCAATGGATAGGACGGTTCAGGACACACAAAGCTGATTCACTGTGCCTGATCAGAGCTACAATTTTCTTGAACATTTCCAAATTGTCCAAATTTGAGATTTTCTCGTTTGAACCTATCAGATGATGAACAAGTTTTCATCCATAAATGTTGAACTAATACCTCTACATCAGTGGTGCCAATAGTACATTAGGGAACAGATGTTGGCACCACAGTGGGTCACCTGACTGAAACCCAGTGTTCCCAATAGTACACGTGTTGGAACCGCCGTGCATCGCCAAAAAATAACATTTCAAATTAACGCCCAAAATAATGTGTCGTATTTTCTTCTCACCGTTAGATACTGCTAACTTAACATTACCAGTGCCAACACTGGTACTGCTAAGCATCTGCTAAGTTAGCAGTAACTAGCAGTGAGACAAAAATTCCACCCAATGTCAATATGTCTCACCAACAAAGAAATATAACACTTTTTCTAGAAGACAAAGTAAAAATATACGGTAAGTGTTATAATATTGATACGATCAAGCAGCATACTCTCTATACCAGTGGATCCCAACCTTTTTCGAGTTGCAACCCCCTTTTATAATAGCCAAGTAACCTGCGATTCCCCCGCCCCCACATTTGCATAAAGAGGCATTTTTATAGGGTAAAGAAAACATACGAAATGTTTTCCGACCATAATTATTATTACCTAATATTTAATTAACCCAACATTTAATGAAATCGTTGCACTTGCATCAGGCAAAGTAACAACTGCATAATTAGCGACCGAGTGTTTGTTATTAATTTTAAAAAAAACCCACAACTACCCCCCAGAAAACCGTTCGCAACCCCCAGGTTGGATTGGGAACCAATATCTATAGTCTATACCGTCTGTAGTCTCTGTACCAGGGCTATTCAACTGGCAGACCGTGACGTAAATGTCCAGACTGGGACGATATACAGGACAGTTTGAAATAGCATTAGAAATTACTAATTCATTTTTTTTTTTTTGGAAAAGTGCTACCAACTTTATCAAAAATACACACCCATTCAAATCTCCTACATTCACCTAAGCTCGTGTGACCTTCAACTTCCGCACAATGCGACATGAGCACTGTGGACCATCACAGAAAGTGCGTTCCAGGAAGCATTCCAACAATGGAAGAAAAAATTACAAACTGTCTATCGCCAGTAGAGGGAACTACTTTGAAGGGGACAGTGCTTACAATGTTGCAAATTCAGCAATAGAGTCTGTATAGAAAAAGTTCGGTTTCTTTTT
>KZ537972.1:0-59131 GCA_000934665.2 Catajapyx aquilonaris
ATTCCACTAACCGAAAAAAAATTCTTCAAAAGAGGCCTAATTTTCGCCCATTTTCAAAGTTTCTCAATTTTTTCCCTCCAAATGGTATTGCGCAATGAGGGTGAAATTTGATATGCGTATATGGCATATATCTGTACATCTGTGATTATTTTCACCAAGATCTGAGAAGATGTAAAAAGATTTCGGCTCACTTGATTCGGGAAGTAAACCGGTCCAAACTTTAAAACGATATATCTCAAAACCCAGCGCTGATGGGGCACAACGGGAATCAGCGCCACAGATATACCCTAAAATCGGTCTAACCTTCAAGGCACCCAAGATAAATATTCAATTTTGTTGGCCTGTGTAATCATATAACCTGTATTTGTAATATTTAATAAAATGACATTTTCTTACTGTTTTTAAAATTCTTCCGGCCAAAGTTTGGATCTGTGATTACACCCACACCCTCACGTTTAAAACAAGTTACTTACGAGCATTCTGGGGTGATTTCGAGCCAAACTGCTCACTCTGGAGTGAAATGTCGATGTTTTTGTCACTTAGGACCTTTATGCTTGTTAAAAACCATGTTCCGGTCTTCGGATTTCTCAGGACTTTTAGTGTCTTGTTCAGGGGGTCGAATAGTACCTCTGTACCAATTTCCAGCTTTACACGAATTTTTTTAAGGTTCGACCAAAATTTAATCTAAAATGACTGGGCTATAACCTAATTTTCAACCTTTTGGTTTTTTGGACACAAATATTTCTCACTGTGCTACAGGGGGTGGATTAATGAAATGTCGTAAGTCAAATTTTCGTCGTAACCATAGTTAATTATTAGTTACTATGGTTACTACCAGTTACGACAAAAATTTGACTTGCGACATTTGATGAATCCACCCCAAGGTTGACATATGGTGTGAATCAAATGTATTTTTACTGTTAATTTAGCTGCTTATTTTTTTCTGGATGTTGGAGCCATACCTGCATAAATGTCGGTCTAGTTCCTGAGCCTGATTCGGTCTCTGGTCTTCTTTGCAATGAGCCACGCATCTGCTGCCTCCTGGCCCTCCGCCTGCTACGAGACCGCCATTGAGCGCTACTTCTGATTGGGCCACCCTCCTCCCACATGTCATCCGGACTATCTGACTGATCATCCATGATCTCATCACTGTCATCGTCATCTGAAACTTCTCCAACTCCTTCTTGATCCTTCATTTTCTTGGCCAGCTTGGCCAGTGCCTTCCTCCGCTGCTCCAACTCTGCTAACATTTTCTTCTGGGTCTCGATGCAAGCAGGTCCACCTTGCACTACGACTTCACGCCACCTGAAATTGCAATTGGTGTAAACTGGAAAGGGTTCAATACAACTGCGAGTGAGTGGAACCCAGTTCTTAAAATGCCATATACCATGGGTCACATTCATAGGGGACATTTTACAAGGTTGCAGTGAGTTATCCAAAAAAACTGTTGATTTCTCTGGTCCAATGCTAGTGTTTTCAAAGCGCTATGGCATGCTGCTGTTTATTTGTGTCATACAGGGCCAACAACATGACCAGTTTTCGTGTGACTCCATTGCAACCTTGTAACATTAGTCATATTTAGGGTGGTGGTGTAATTAGTGACATAGCCTTCCGCTTCTGAGGTCCTGAGTTCGATCCCCTGGTCAGGAAGAGGAATTTATCATGCGGAAAGAACTGTTGGAACTAATTCACTCACCTTGATGCAAAGATCTTGTCTTGTTCAGTAAATCCCGGCTCGTCGTCCTCTGATGGTTGAGGGAGCACATGACTGGGGCCTTGCTGGGAGGTGGGTATGTTGAAAGTTGGAAGCAAATGTGATGTAGTGGCCTGTGGTAGAGGTGAGGAAGAGGTAGTGGTTGCTGCAGGAGGAGCATTTTTCTTCTCACTTTGCTCCTTCAAGAGCACTCGCAGCTGATGCCTGGCACGACGGATAGACCCAGAAGCATGGGACATTTGGAGGTGCATGGCGAGCAGGTCCTCTGCATTTTTATCCACACGGCGCTCAAGCTCCCTGCGTTTGCCAATAGCATAGGGTTTATAAAATAGTCTGCAATATTAACGTATTAATTCTGACATTCAACTTACCAAGGGTAACGTGTGTACAGTTGAGTTATCTCCTTGCACTCGTTGATATAGGCAAGTGTCAGCTCCACATGTCGACACACTTTGTCTAGATATCCCACGGAAGGCCTGTGGCCTTCAACTAGGGGAGGGAATGCTGGAATTCCATTTTGCAGCAACGAGGAGCCTTCCAAAGTTATGTCCTCTAGGTTGGCTTGGTGTAGATTTTGGTCCTCTGTTGAACTCTCCCCCTGCTCTGATGACACCTCCTCCTCCTCACTATTGTCACTGTCATTTTGGTTCCACCTAATGCGAAACCTACGTATCAGACCAGTGGCTGACCAGGTGAGACTATCCATTCTTACTGAACCCACAGACTGAGGGCTCTCTACTCTATTTCAATGCGACAGGAAGGTTGGAAATGTATGGTGGGAGTGAAGGTAGTGTGGAGGTGACAGGTATTGTTGTGTGTTTCCCTAGGAATGGAGTAGCAGTGTACTACTAGTGGCACCACTGCAGGATTTTATGCTACTGTCAATCCCACAGTAAACTGCAGGTGGGATCTATTTTACACCAGTATTTGGTTCCAGCAACACAGTGGTGTAAAATGAAGTGGCGTAAAATGGGTCCCACCATGTATCAACACACACCCCATTTAATATCCCTGCCTGACATTTTTCCAAGTAGAAAATTCTCAATTTGACATATTGTTTCAGGAGCTTGGTCATCGTGAGGACTTGCGGCACCTGGACATCTGCAGTGTGGACCCACCTGGCTGCACAGACATCGACGATGCCCTCCACTGTCGCCAGCTGCCCAATGGAAATTATGAGGCGGGCGTGCACATAGCAGATGTCACCCACTTCATACGTCCTGGTACAGCCATTGATGAGGAAGCTTCTCAGCGAGGGACCACAGTGTATCTGGTGGATAAGCGGATAGATATGGTGCCGGAGTTGCTCAGCTCCAACTTGTGCTCGCTGCGAGGTGGAGAGGAGCGACTGGCCTTTTCTGCTGTTTGGGAAATGACCTCTGAAGCAGAAGTTGTATCAGTGCGGTTCTGCAAGAGTGTAATCAGATCCCGAGCAGCTTTCACTTATGCGGAGGCACAGCTCAAGATTGATGATGATACACAACATGATGAACTGGCAAAGAGTCTTCGTCAGCTGAACTCATTAGCCAAGAAGCTCAAGCATAAACGTTTTGAAAATGGAGCACTGATGCTGGCATCCCCTGAGATCCGATTCCAAGTTGACAGTGAGACACACGACCCAATTGAAGTGGAGACTAAGCAGATGCGTGAGACCAACTCAATGGTGGAAGAGTTTATGCTTCTCGCCAACATAGCTGTTGCTGAGAAAATTCGGGCGGATTTTCCAGAGCATTCAGTACTTCGGAAGCATCCAGAACCAACACAGTCTCAGTTTGATCCATTGATCAAGGCAGGGCGTGTCCAAGGATTTGATATCCAGACTGAGTCAGGGAAGGCGCTTGCAGAGTCGCTGGACCTTGCAACTGATCCTTCTAACCCATATTTCAACACCATGCTGCGTATTGTAGCAACTCGTTGCATGATGCAGGCGGTGTACTTCTGCTCTGGACGTGGCCCAGACGCAAGTGGGGACTTGGACTTCCGGCATTACGGGTTGGCTGTTCCAATCTATACCCACTTTACTTCACCCATTCGGAGGTATTCAGACATAATGGTACATAGGCTGTTGGCTGTGTCTATTGATGCACATGCAACATACCCAGAGATGATGGACAGGCAACAGGTGCAAGTTGTGTGCAACAACTTGAACTTTAGACACAGGATGGCACAGTATGCAGGAAGAGCTTCAGTTGCACTGCACACACATGTGAGTACACTCTTGGCTACGTGTTTTAAAAAATTAATTGGGATATGAGTAACATCTCTGTTCTAATGCCATTTACAAAGAAGCCATGTAAAAATTGACACTGTCGTGGTATCGCTTGGGTATAGAGGTAGAGAGATCCAGGCTGTATGATACAAACTAACCATGGAAACAAAATTGCCGTCGACAAAATAATTCCAACATCTTCTCATTGGTTATTAAAGAACAGGGGAAGATTACTGTGCATTACAAGATGGATACAACGTGCTCAACTTGTCCATGTTTCCAGGTGTTAATTACCGACCTCTTCCTTTCAGCTGTTTTTCCGGGAGAAAGTTGAGGATGAATGCGGCTACATCTTGTTTGTTCGTCAGAATGCACTGCAAGTTCTGATTCCCAAGTATGGTCTGGAGGGTACCATTTACCTCAAGCCTAGGTCTGAATCAAAAGGGTCTTCAGACACTTCCGGACCAGAATTTACTTACGATGAAAAGGAGCCCTCGCAGACGTGTGGTTCAGTGACTTTGCGCTTGTTCGACCCTGTCACAGTTCAACTCAGCTTGGACCAGACGAACGTACAGCATGAGAAACTTGTTCTCAAACTGGTAAAACCATATGTAAGTACTGGAGCTGAAGGTGATTTTCAGATTTCGGTTGTGTTATTCTTGTTTTCTTGTAAAGAAATGCATACTTTACAAGCTATTAGCATTCTGATTAGACTAGTGATACTTTTCCATGAGAGAGTAGGCAGTAATAATTTGTTTATTTTTCAGATTAAAGACTTTAGTGTCCCTCCAAAAGCTGGTTCAGTTCTGGAGGACTCAATGGAAGTTGATTCAACTGAAAATGATACGCGAAAAGTAAAAGGGAAGGCACAGGGTCCTTCAAAGAAGAAAAGGAAGAAGAAATAGATGCAAAGTTTGACCAAGCAAGATTTATTTTCATCGCCACTTTCATTTTTTATCATTTAAATGTTAAATGTTTGTGATAGCATTCAGTTGATGAGAATAAAACAGAGTGGCAGTAAAATAACTGCTCTTCATGGAAGCTTGCATACAATAACTTATGTTAATACTGGGCATTAAATTGCTTGTCTCATTCCCACCTTGAGAATTTTACATGTACATTTTTGTCTGAGTAGCTCACGAATCACCACAAGAAAGCTGCGAAACAAAAGTCAGCTTCGTGAGGTAAGTGTACCAGTTGATTAAGTTGCACTGGTGTTTAATTGCTAACAAACAATCACATTCTCAGAGAATATTTTCCATTATGGAGCAGTGTCATGAGTAATCACTCGAGGCAAGTGGATTTTGGCTGTACAGTACTGCAAGGCAAGGCTATAACAGCTGTTTCACCATGAAGCCAAGGGCACTGGAATGTTATTACGAATGCCTAGAACTGGTGGATGGCGAAACAGCCCTTTTGCCTAGATATGGCTTGCATACACAAGGCAACCCAGTAAGTCTGCATGTCTCTGCGTCACTAGAAATCATGTTATCTGAATTAATTAATTGGTCTCGGATGTTCATAGTGCATTGCCCAAGTCCATTCACGATAATTACGCATTGTTTACTGCTGTTAGCAAGGTCACAGTTTATTGGCTTGTTTGCTTGAGTGGAAATGAGTGCTAACAACTCAGGCTTTCTGGATATTAGGAAATGCAGTAGCTGTACAGATAGCTACGAATCATGTGTTATTTGAATTTAGCGCCCTTTCCGATGGTGTCGCCACCTCGATAACATCGCGAGAATTTTTGCACTACCGTATCGATACTGTCACTCTTTGTTTTGGTTTGTGTCATGTGAGTGCGAGTCAGCTGTCAAACACAAGAGACCTTGGTCGTCAAACATACGTAACATTTTTATCGTTATCTGGTTTCTGGATGAATGCGGCAGATTGGGTGGGTGATGCTCGCGTGCCAAGTGAGCCAGTAGGGTGAGGCCACACCAGATAGTTTATCGGAGAGGGACAGCCTCTAGCTGTGTGCATATCAACTTGTTTTGGCTTCATTATTTTGCAGAGAACAATGCGGGTCGGGCGCTTCGTTTCGGCGGTCGCGTTGGGACTGGTTCTGGTCCGAGCTGATGGAAGGGAATATGAAGGAAGGCACTTATTTGGTATGCCTGCAACAATTCAGAAGGTATACCATGTACTTACAAGGCTATATTGGACATATCAATAATATTGGGACTTTGGTGTTTCAGTTCGAAGGCTGCAGCGTTGGTGCATTTCCACCGGATCCGAAGTGAGGCTCACACTTTTATATAATTAATAAAAATATAATTAACGCTGTGGGTCAAACATTAATGGGGTGTTAAAGGAAGAAGTGACCTTGTGATAGCTCAAGTAAAAGAATTCAGATAGTGACCTTGGCATAGTTATGAATCATTCCCTCTTTGTATGAGGTGAATGGTAAACAACTTTGTTTGGGAGTGGAAAAGGTTACAACCTTTCTCTTGACCATGAATGGCAATATCTATTAGCTAATGTTTGTTAACAATGTTCTGATGTTTGCAGAGATCAAGTCCCTACACATGTGATAAACTTGGATCTTCCTCCAAGGCAAAGATGGACTGAGCTTATGCTTGAAAAGAAGAAGGAGGTTATTAATTTTGTGGATTTTTATTATTTTGTCAGTAATAATGTGTGACCAAACAAAAGTGAGCTTTCTGTTGTAAGTTTAATAATTGCAGTTTAGATTTTAAATAGTGACAATACAATAACAAAAGGTATAGTATGAAAGCTGCTTATTTCATTTAAAAGGATGACTTAATATTGGAGTGGTAGTCATATGCAATAATAATAGAAATGTTATGCATACTTCATCATGAAAACTAAATGTAGTTGGTCATCAAGGATCGAGTATGAGTAATTGCTTAAAAATACTAATCCAACATAGTGTTATAAATAATTATTACAGGTCACATGAATGCTGTGTACTCATTCACTATGCCACTTACACTAACTTCTTACACTTTGCAGACGTATCAACTTCTCCAGAACATGAAAAATTTGACAGCTGAATTATTTCATGGCAAGTTGTTCAAGCTGATTGATACCTATTTTCCGAGACTGGCAGAGACTTTGCCTTATCCATTCTATGACGAGATGGTGGGCATATCTGAAGCAACGGGTATTCCTATTGGAGAAATCACCCTCTACAACATATTTTATGAGATATTCACGGTTTGTACATCCATTGTCGCCCAGTCTAAGGATGGAAGGATTTATCATGGGAGGAATCTAGACTTTGGCCTTTTCCTTGGGTGTGTGTCTCTTTTTTCACTCAACTTTTTTTTGTGTGTGCTAGGTCAGTTTTAGGGGTATCTTTGCTGACAATGACTAATTTTCCTGTAACACTTGGTTTGCGGGATGTATTCCTAGACAAGTCGTGGGTAGTCAAAGATGCTAAAATTGCCTGAACTATTATAATTATGAGAGAGTTGGAAATTTTAAGGGAGAAAATTAATAATTACAAGCTGTTTCAATGAAGGTTTTTAATTGGTAAATGTAAAGGGCATTTGTAACCAAGTGGTGTACTGTACATAACTGTATTAACAGACTCTCTTCTGCACAATCTCATTGCGTCCTTAGTTGCAATGCACTGTAGTGTGTCACACATTTGTTGTCCATTATTGAACCAAATTTGTAATAATCATGTAGCTGCATCTGAAGCCAAACTGAGACCACCTTGCTGTAATGTGACTTTGTTTGTTGTTTATAACAGGTGGGACAAAAAGAACCATTCATGGCTGACCACTGAATACTTAAAACCATTGGTGGTTCAGCTGGACTTTCAAAAAGGAGGGAAAACTCTGTTTAAGTCAGTCCAATTTGTTGGTTACACTGGAGTCATCACAGGGCTTAAACCAGTAAGTATGTTTCAGCACACCCTATTTATAATAATGATGTACTACTAGTTGGGATTTTTTTGTGTTGTTGTTGGTGTGTGTATATATGTTCCAGAAATCATGTGAATACCTTTTCTTTTCTAGGGACAGTTTTCAGTGACAGTGGATGAAAGGTTTGGTGTGGTTGGTGGTTTTGTTGGCATCCTTGAGTGGATTTTTGGATATCGAGACCAACAGTGGATGGGATTTCTGGTGAGACAAGCTCTGGAAAATGCAACCAGCTACAGAGAAGCACAGAAAATGTTGGCGAAAGCAAATCTCCTGGCTCCTGTTTACTTCATTATGAGTGGCCCTGAAAGTGGAGAGGTGAAAGAGTCAATGAATCTTAAGAAAATATTTTTTATAGTCAAATCTGAGAGGGTCGAGGTGAAATATAAAAATTAGAAGGTTTCAGTATTTAGGATCTTGGTGGGCATACATTAACTGACATTTTAACAAATATCTCCTGGATTCAAGTGAGGTTAAGTAACAATTCTTGAATTTCAGGGTACTGTGATAACTCGAGGTCGTTTTGACTTCGACATCTTGACTTTAGGCCAGATGAGCGTGGGCCAAAAATCCAACTGGTACCTGGTTGAGACAAATTATGACCATTGGAAAGTCCCCCCATTTTTCGATGACAGGCGAACACCTGCAATGACTTGCATGGAGAAAATTGGTGCTGGCAATATTTCAAAGGCAGCCATGTATAATGTGCTGTCCACCAAACCAGTTCTTAACAAGGTGGGTAACTCACAATGAATTAGGTGGCTAATGTTGCAAATAATTGTAACTCTTGATTGACAGCTGACAACCTACACGGTTTTAATGGAGGTCAGGAGTGGTGCCATGGAGAGTTGGGTGAGATATTGCGCTGATCCTTGTTGGCCTTGGTAAATCTGCTTGGAAGATTGGTATTACTATAATTATATTCCACTAGTACAGTTTCCTTCACAGACTAGTCACAGCATAATAATATTATTGCTTTTTATGATTTGTGCACTTGCTAACAAGGACTGTTTATCAAGTCAGATTAAGTGTGCCAGTTTTTATGGCAATCATTCCCTTAGTCATGATAAGAAGACTCAGTTTATAGATGTGATATTCCCAAGGATATTCCGGCATAGATCTGTATATATTTTCTTTGTGTAATTGTCCTGTAGAGATAATAATAGGCCAGTATTGTACTAGTCCATGAATTACTTTTACATGTTGCTGAAGTCAGGTACTTTTACATGAAATATTGAAAATAAATCACAGATACTGTAGCCTACATCATTTTACTTCACCCTTGAATTCATTGAAGCTATGAAATAGAGTATAGGATCTGGAATACCTGCCCAAAATCCTGAATCCAAATGGAGTAATTGTTCAACCATAAATATTGCAGTGCTTGAGTGAATGACAGATTTATACTGTGTGCAGCAGACCTTATATGTGTCATTAGGAACAGATGGTGACTCATGGCCATGTGAGAGAGCACCTGACTGTTTATAACATTGGTAAATTATATTGTACACTGCCAAATTATGGCCAAACAGATGGATAATGCCAAGAGTACATTGCATAATTTTTCATGTTATGAGTAGGTCTATTTTCAAGAAATAGCCACTTTTTCTGTGACATTCACACACAGAGTGATTTACTCTTCAATGCAGTGCTCATTATTTTATTGTTTTTATCCCCTGGATGGATTTTGCTGCAATGCTCATTAATGGAAGGAATACAGTGCCAGGTAAGTATTTGAATATAAAACACTGCACATAGTTCGAAACAAGCATCTAATTTGCAATGTGCATGCGATGGGTATCAGACATCCATATTGCAGTGCGAGTTATCCAGATACTACAATAAAGAGACAGCCTGAGTACTGTATACATGACAATCTTGTGTGCAGTGGTATGCAGAATTGTGGCCTTTGTGAATGACCTCCTCTTCATATTTTGTTGGTCATTTGCACATAGTATGCACCAAATAGGACAAAACATTGAACCTGAACCTTGCAGTCACTTTTTATCTGTCAGTGTTATGGCTGTGAACAAATCTCAAGAGGAACGTAGTAGGACATTCCCCATCGTTGCAGTTGTCAGAATCTGTCAGGTAAGTGCAGCTTTAAAAACGCGCCAAATAGGGTGCATTCTGACCACTGTTGTCTCATTCTCGAGTTTTTTTCCGAAAAGAAAATGCTCGCCTACAGTTGCGTGGCATATTAATCAGCCATTTCATACTCATTTATACTGACAAAATTTAGGACAAAATTGTATAGCTACGTATATTTTGTAAAAGTAGCGGATTCCGCTAGCAGAAGCGCACCTTGGTTTTGATTGGCCGAGACCGGACTCCTTTATTGCTGAGGACCAATCAAGAGGCGTGTTGATATCTAGCGCCTCCAAACGAGGCGTTTCTGAAGCTTTTCATGGCACACGATAAAATGTGAAAGTAGCACAATACATCGATACTGGACACAACAATATCACATTTAAATTAACTCTCGCAATTTGCTATTAAATATGTGGGTTACATAGCGTCAGTTTAGACTGTCGGTATGTTTCCTACTCGTGTACTGGTTCAACAGGTAAGGAAGCGTAACGTAAAGTGTCAATAAGCCCGGAAAAATAATGTTCGATATATCGATTTAATGGCCATGCTTTATCAACTTGGGCAAGAATAATCGATATTTTTTCATCCGATATTCCGAGCCGCATCGTTTTCTTTTCTTTTTGTTTCCAAAACCGGGCAAGATGGCGGGCACCATCGAGATTCCATTGCGCGACACTGACGAGGTTTTGGAGCTGGACCCGGCCCAGCTGCCCGATGGAGAGAAGGTGCTGGGGATTGTCAAGCAGGAAAATGCGCAGCTTCATCTCTGGGTCACCATTGCCGTGAGTATTCCATATGGAACGGGGGAAATACATGAAAAAAAAAGAACACGCCAGGCCTTCTCAGGTCATGCCTGCAGCTGTCATGAGATCAGAAATGGGTTGTTTCATCATGTTAATTAGGGCTCAATTTCCATTGCAGCTGGAGTATTACAAGCAGGGCAAGGTCTCAGACTTTGTTACGATATTGGAAAGTGCCAGGACAGATGCCAAACTTGATTATAAGGATTTTGAAAAGGACCAGATGCGTTGCTTTGACATGCTGGCCGCATACTATGTGCAGATGGCCAACAAAGCCAAAGTCAAGGATAAGAAGAGGGAGTGGTTCACCAAAGCCACTGTTCTGTACACTACTGCAGACAAGATTATCATGTACGACCAGGTAAGGTGTCGGCATTTTACAAAAAAAAACTAGTGACAATTTTATCGAAATATCTAATGAACAGGAATGAGCAGATTATCCTGTGCCTTGTAACGTCAATTTGATCTCACATGTTTTGATGCATAGGCCTACTCTTCTTTTTAAAATAAAAAGGTTTGAGAATACACTGCACTCCCCATTATCTGGGATAATGACTTCATGGGTGTCTTCAGGTAATAGGAAGACAGATAATTGGGCAATGGTCCTAGATACGTAAAAGTGAGCTGTTCAGAGGTTTTAAATTAACTCCTGCGTGTATTGTACGCTGCTTTAAATCTTTAGTTTGTCTTCTGGAAAAGTTTATTTATATTTGTGTGCAAGACGTAGTGACATTTTGTCGGACTCTAATTTATTTTTCTTTGTTTTGGCAAAGCATGGATAATCCACATCTGGATAATCAGGAGTACAGTGTCGTGTGAAGTGAATGTACACAACAGTAAAATGAAATGCAAGTCCTAATGCTATTTGAATTTTTCTAGAATCACCTGCTGGGCAGGGCATACTTCTGCCTGCTGGAGGGTGACAAGATGGACCATGCAGATGCGCAGTTTAATTTTGTGCTGAATCAGTCCATCAACAATATTCCTTCACTTCTTGGGAAGGCTTGCATTGCTTTTAACAAGAAAGACTATCGAGGAGCCCTAGCCTTCTACAAGAAGGCCCTTAGAACCAATCCGAATTGTCCTGCTGCTGTCAGACTTGGGATGGGGCACTGCTTTATGAAGCTGGGAAATGAGAAGAAGGCATGGTGAGTAAAGTTGGCATATTTTTAAAATTCTCAAGTTGTGGTTTTCAATGCACTGAGCCATTCATTCTGTGCAGAATTTGGGATTGATTAACTGCGCTGAATAATGGAAAATATTTAACTGAACTGTTGCCAGATGAGATGATGAAAAACAGCAGTGCCTCGACTCACTACTGTTGTTTTTAGTTATTGCCAGATTTTTCACAAAACTAGAAGTATTTTGTGGGTTATTCAGCTCATTTATTCCTTTTTCAGGCTTGCCTTTGAACGGGCCTTGGAATTGGATCCGAGCTGTGTTGGAGCTTTGGTGGGCCTAGCCATACTGAAGTTAAATCAGCAAGGAGAAGAGTCAATTCGTAGTGGAGTTCATATGCTCTCTCAGGCCTATTCCATTGATGCCACTGATCCAATGGTACTCAACCACCTTGCCAATCACTTCTTTTTCAAGCGGGATTATAACAATGTGCAGCACTTGGCCCTGCATGCCTTCCACAACACAGAGAATGAGGCTATGCGGGCAGAGAGTTGTTACCAATTGGCAAGGGCCTTCCATGTCCAGGCAGACTATGACCAGGCCTTCCAGTATTATTACCAAGCTACCCAGTTTGCGCCCCTTAACTTTGTGTTGCCTCACTTTGGACTGGGCCAGATGTATATCAACAGAGGAGACACTGAGAATGTAAGTTGGATCAGTAATATGCAATGAATCATAATTTGTTGCGGGTGTTAATACTCTCTGCCTATCACTGGTAGAGCTTGTGGTCTGACTTGTCAAGATTATGCGAGCAAATTATATGAAAATTTTTCTACTTTTTTTAGGCAGCTCAGTGCTTTGAGAAGGTCTTGAAGGCCCAGCCAGGCAACTATGAGACGATGAAGATTCTGGGCTCCCTGTATGCCAATTCAAGCAGTCAGTCAAAGCGTGATATAGCTCGCAACCATCTGAAGCGTGTGACGGAGCAATTTCCTGAAGATGTGGAGGCCTGGATTGAGCTGGCGCAGATCCTGGAGCAATCCGACCCTTCAGCTTCTTTAGACGCATATGACACAGCCATGAAGATCCTGAGAGAGAAAGTGCAGGCAGAAGTACCCCCTGAGATCCTCAACAATGTGGGCTCCCTGCTCTACCGCCTGGGAAAACTAGAGGAAGCACGGTCAAACTTTGAGAATGCTTTGCAGAGGTGCCGGGTAGAGGCATCCCATGATGCACAGTACTACAATTCTATCAGCGTGACTGTTACTTACAATTATGCCCGACTGTTTGAGGCACAGTGTCAGTTTGACCGGGCAGAAAAGTTGTACAAAGACATCCTTAGGGAGCATCCCAACTATGTTGACTGTAAGTATTTTTGCTTGCAAATGTTACATTTTTGGAATTGGAAATTTCTTGCACTACTCTGGCCAAAATATATGAATCATGTTGCAAGGCTACAATTTCACTGGGAATCAGCTTATATATCTGTTCCAGTGTGAATATGACATAGCAGAGATCAGTGATGATGCAAAGCTGGTTGAGTAGTGTGGCAGTCCAAATGGGTATTACACTGGGCCACCATGTGCACACAGTGATTTAATTATAGTCTATGGCAGTTTAGTAAGGAATATGTTCGACTAAAAATTGAGCATGATCTACTGTTGACGTATATTCACTTTCCTCTCAGTGGGGGCCTTTCACAGTTGAAAAAATTGGCAAATTCATTGATTTCATACCCTGATTTTCACAATCCATAAATCTCATGAAAACTGAGCTTCATTTTTGATACATTATTAATAGGCGCAATCTCCACTGTAAATTATGGTACAAGGCAATAAAATCAATCCTGGAACAGATCCTTGTTATAGCCTTGCAGCATGGACATTAGTTATATTGGCTACAAAATAACAGTGCACAACCTGGTTCAACTTTGAGGACGTTCCTAAAAGGACCGGTAGCTGACCGGGGCGACCGCAACTGTTCCTAAATTCTCCGGTCCGCCGACCGGTAGCTGAGGCAGCGTCATGTATGACGTCACTGGTAGGGAACCGCTTGCACCGGCTGAGGGATATGGTTCGTCCGGTCGATCCAACATGGCCCCCAGCATTGGGTATGAGATGGGGCACGGGCATGCGAAACTCGCCTACCTCAGGCATTTTAACACCGAAAAGGATATATTTATGAGCTGCGGCCATTTCTGTGCCCATTTCTGTCCCCTGGCATGTCTATTTTGGGCTCAGGTGAGGCTATGCAGATGTTTGGAAAGAGGGTGACTAATTCCATGTTCGAATTCTGAGGTTGGTTGTTCCCGGTGCGTTCCAAAAAACGTTCCTTTAATCCGAGTGCTGACGTCATTGGTAGCCATACCGGAAGGGAACCGGCAGGGCGCACCGGTCTGCGCACCGGTCCTATTAGGAACGTCCTCTTTGCTTTTCATTTTTTTTAAATGTCTTCTTGATTACTTAGAGCAGCTGTATTCGAGTGCAACCCATTGTTGATCTTTGCAGGCTACCTTCGACTAGGTTGCATAGCTCGTGACAAGGGCCAAATCTATGAGGCGTCTGATTGGTTTAAGGAAGCTTTGCAGATTAACAATGAGCATCCTGATGCCTGGTCTTTGATTGGAAATCTCCATTTGGCCAAAATGGAGTGGGGACCTGGCCAGAAGAAATTTGAACGGATACTTAAGGTAGGAAGAGATTATTATTATTATTAAGCAGGTTTTGGAAGCAATGCAAAAGTCAGAAAATTGAATTGTTTCTGGAGGTGCAACCTGGTGACATTTATGGAACCATTAATAATTGCATTCCTTTTTATAATCTACCAAACTGGTTTTTGTTTGTAGCTGAATAACAATACCATTGATTTTTATGTGTGATTACAAAAAGGACAATTTATTAAGCATAATTACAAGGAATAATGAACTTAAAATCATGTCATATTGAAATAATGTGTTAACATGAAAAAGGAGAACATGATGGCATTGGATGCAATCAGTTCTCTAACAACAACAACAACAGCAACAACAACAACAACAGCAATAATGAATACCCCGTGATAGGCCTCCTTGGGCCTTTTAGGGGATAATCTTTTGATCAATCCGACTTCATTAATTGCCTGTCCTCTGATTGGTATTTATTGTGGGAGGAAACTGAAGAACCCCGAGAAAACCCACGGGAACACTGAGCGAAGCTGTTGAAACTATTCACATAAGTGTCCTCTGTATGATCTGGGGATTGAACTTGGGACCTCAGAAGTGGAAGGCTGTGGCGATAGCCACTACACCCCCATGCCGCCCTTCAATCAATTCTATACATCTCATAATCAGACATGCAGATGAAATATGTTTCCAGGCATTTGTGTTTTTGTTACAAAGAAATTTCTACCCTGGAAAAGAGTTGTGTTTTCAAAAGTAACAGCAAGAGTCTCGTCAAGCGTCACTACTATTGCCATTGTGAAATTCATACTTAACCAAAATATTGATTTAGATGTCTGTTGAATATACAGGGTGTGTCAAAACTCTACCATAAGCCATGTACCAATGGCATAAGGGGCACCAGAGCATCATTATATGTAGAGGGGTCATCATGTCTAGGCAGCCACATCACGTAGATAATTGATCATTTGCGAAGCAGCGATTGCGCTTAAGCGTGATTGTAGAATAGCAGTGCATCTGGGGGGAGCTGCATTGTAAGAGCCCTCAGTGACTACCCCAATAGCAGTGTGGCAGTAGCCCCCCCAGAAAATAGCTGCGACCTTCACCTGTGACGCGATTGCAGCTGAAGGTTTGCATACCTGCCAGGATATTTATACCTATTGGTTGAGGTCAATTATCTTGGTCATGCGGCGGCCCAGGCCTATGATTCCGATACTGTAAATGATCATCTGCTGACCATTACGCCATTGGCATATGGCTTATGGTAGAGTTTTGATACACCCTGTATAAACCCCTTGCAGTTCAAGAAAGCATCCTTAGAAGGAAACCCTCCTGAAACACTTAATATAGTGCAAAATAATAAAGTCGTTATTTAAACTGTACAGGTGGTTAGTTCAGAGTGGCATCCTTTGTCTGTAGTGTAAAACTACTACTGGAACATCTTCGGACATTCTTACTGTATTACCTCACTTAAAGCAACATGCCAGTGTCGTTGAGGTCGACTACTCTGGCTATACCAGCATGCCAGTATAAGGCGAGGTTTTCACTTAACATTACCTGTTCAGAACATGATATTTGCTTGAAATCAAAATCCATGAAAAGGCTATCGAAAAGGCACATTTTGCGAATACATTACCATACAGTATATTGTTTTCAGTAATGTGTCACAATAATTTGTATGCACTAGACAGTGAATTGAGGAGAACAGTGAGCACTTGACGACTTGATTAACTTTAACTCTCCCCCACTTCACTGATATTTTGGAAGGTACAATTTTTTGAAACTAACCCTTCCATTCAACACCTACCAGCGTGCCTGAAGTACAGAACCAGTGAAACCTGCGCCCAGCGAGCTTTGAGTAAAGCAAAAGCTTGAATAAAGGACTGAAGGACTTCGTCTTAGCGATGGAGGAGGAGGGGGTTCCCCTCTCAAATCAGGCCGACGATGGGATTGGTCATTCTCTATGCACTGTGCAAAAACCTACATATTCTCCCAGCCCTGTACACTCGCCCATTTTTCACTGTAACATTATTTCATAACAGTACTAGATGCATTCCAAATTATTTATTTGACAAGGATCAAAATTAAGGAAATCTAACTTGGTATTGCGGCATGCCAGCCACCGCCGGGTTATACTGGCATGCTGCTTTACCCCTTAACTATGTAGGTGGAGCCTGAGAGGCTCCAATCACTATTTAAAGGCATGTAACTTTTTAATTAAATGTTTTTTCCCCATGTCCTTCCGTGACTTTGTCACAAAAATCTTCCTAAGCATGAAAAGAAGAAGAAAAAAAAATTTTAGTCGACATTCTTTGGCTGAAAAAAATTCGTAAAGAGGAACAGGTCTCACCTGCTGGAGCCGCTCAGGCTCCACCTACGTAGTAAAGGGTGCTGTCGTTTTCCCTATCTCCGTGGAGAGAGTCTGAATAGGGAAAGCGACAGCACCCTTACTACGTAGGTGGAGCCTGAGCGGCTCCAGGTGGGACCTGTTCCTTGTTACGAATTTTTTTCAGTCGGAATATGTTGACTCAGCGTGTGATTTTTACATTTTCGGAAACCTAATTATCTGAACTGCACTTTCTGTATGTGAAAAGTCCTATATAACAATATTGAGCTGATAAGCAGAGATTTAAATATACCCTTGGATCCGCTCAGGCTGCACCTACGTAGTTAAAGGTGTTTCGGCCACCTACGTAGTTAAGGGTTAAGTGAGGTAATATGGTTACACGTTAGTGTGATAATTATTACAGCATCAGGTGTGTAAATCATATAATAATAATAATAATAATAATAATAATAATAATAATAATAATAATTCTTGGTTAGTGCCTGACCCTATGTAGGGTATGCGGCACAGACCTTTATTGTAACTTGTAGTACATAGACCATATTTTTGAAATGCCCAGGCCCACGGGCAGGATGACAGGAGGGGATGTGCAAGGTGCAGTGCAATGTCTTAAACATGGCCATTTTTAGTGAACTCCCCCGGGTGGTTTAGTCTGTTGGAAATACCACCCAAGACGAAGCCAGAGGTGACCCTGAACTCTGCACGAGATGAAGGGGGTGTCCCAGGGCTGGGATCGAACCAGGGACCTTAACATCCATGGGCACATTCGTTACGGCAGCACCACTCCGCCTCCCCTGTGAAAAACATATACATTATGTTCTACAAATATATTCTATAATAGATTAACTAAATCAGACAACTCTCACCTAGGAAAAAAAATTGGTTGTTCTTGAATATCTCTGTGAAATGGTGCACTGATTTCTTTGCTTTTTGGAATAGTGAATTTGTCTGGCCTTTCACCAACTTTTTTGCCCCAATCCATGTAGGTTAAGTTGTGAAACTGGCCTCTTATGCTGTACAAATTCCACTAGACACAGGGTTTTCTTTACTAAGGGATCTAAAAATGCTGGTCATTTCCAGTGTGGGCAGGTTTTGATAAGCCAGACAAAGATAAATGGGAAATGCTATCTAAGTTATGCCAGGCCAGCAAAGTTCTTCCACATTGGTCTATTATAGACAGGCTTCAGAGTGTATTCTTAAAATACTCAGTTCTTGTTTCCTTGGACAGTTTGGCAAAGTTATTTTGGGAAAAGTTGAAAATGTGTCCAGAATTGATGAAACCATTTAGCGTTTAACCTTTCCTTTGTTGCTGCATTAACAGAACTACTATCCATATTTACTATCCATCTTTTAATGTTAAAAATTCAATGAAATGGTGTGGAAATTGTGTAACTGTAGAGCGGGAAATGCCTTGGAAAAAATAGTCATGCAAATGTGGCAATGATGGGCAAGTGACATGATTGGAGCAACCTTGGATTTCAAGTGCCCGGCTGGCTGGTCATATGACACCCAGTCCTTTGACCTGCTGCTCTTTCCTCTTCCCTTTTACCCTTGGCTGAGCTTATTTTATGTTTTCAGGTATTCCAAGGTTGCATGGTTCTCAATGAATGTGAATAGGAAATTGCAAGTGAAGTTGAAGGGTTTTGTGAGACAGTTTCAGAACTATGTCCACCCTAGGTATAAGAGTCAACATCCTGAGTGTAGGAGTCAACATGGTTATTAACTGATTTATGTTGTTATTCTTTGCTACAGAATGGTGCAACTCAGAATGATGCCTATTCCCTTATTGCCTTGGGAAATGTGTGGCTTCAGACCTTGTATCAGCCAACCAGAGACAAAGAAAAGGAAAAGCGTCATCAGGACAGAGCTCTGGCCATGTATAGACAGGTGATGAGAAATGATGCCAAGAACATCTGGGCAGCTAATGGAATAGGTGGGTGCCCAGTTTCACTATTTATTAGAATGCATTAATCATTGCAAGTATAGAGTCTTCCGAATGCACAAATGACATTTGACAGGGTCAAAGCCAAGTTGCAGAAGTTCATGTGTATTTACATTCAAGTTTATACAGAATGTTTTTCTGGCCAAGTTGACTGATCTGAAAAGGGAGGATGTGGGAAAGTTCATAGATTATTATTCCCTCCTGATGTACTAAGTCGCTGGCTGTATAATACATTGCCCTAAACTATTTGAATCCTGCCTCGTGTTGGTGGAAGATTCTTGTGGCCATATATCTCATGCATGGCTCGTTGTTGATTTTCATGAGACTTATTTTCTTTGAAGGTGCTGTCCTTGCACACAAGGGCTGTGTAAATGAAGCCCGTGACATATTTGCCCAAGTAAGAGAAGCTACTGCTGATTTCTGTGACGTCTGGCTCAACATAGCCCACATTTATGTAGAGCAGAAGCAATACGTCAGTGCTATTCAAATGGTGAGTCCCACATTACAAATCAAATTTTTAGATAATTTGGAGGGTTCATTCAATGGAAAATGAATACTCCATATTTGGAAAGTTTTATATGCATGTGCCTCACTTTGCAAATGTCATCAAATCATGGGGTTGCTGCTTGTATGTGTAAATTGCAATAAAATGGTCCATCATTCTTCATGGGCATAGGAGACCATGGCTATTAAAAGGTTATGGGCTCCAACTTGGAGATGTCCCAATTTTCCTGTTTCTAAACATATTGCCATGTTTTCTTGTCAGTATGAGAACTGCTTGAAGAAATTCTACAAATACCACAACGTGGAGGTGCTGCTGTACTTGGCCCGCGCATACTTCAGAGCAGGGAAGCTGAAGGAAGCCAAGATGACCCTTTTGAAGGTAAAATTATACATCCTAAACCCATGCATAAGTCATATTGCAACACTGGAAAGAGGAGTACTTCTAATGGGAATGGACCAGGAACCTTGAGCAGCTTCTTATCAGCATCCTTTGTGCAGGGTCTGGTTTTAGTTCACCTACTTGTCTCATTGTCTGTGCATGCTGGTGGTAGGCTGTCTGGCTGCAGCTGTCACTGAGCTGAGACTTTCTGCATTTTATGCAGATGAAGTAGCTATCAAAGTGGTAGATTATAGTGTTGGGATTGCAAGAGTTCATGTAGCTCTCACAATATTGTCATAATTGGATGCTTAACCCTTAACTACGTAGGTGGAGCCTGAGAGGTTTCAAGCACTATTTAAACGCATGTAACTTTTTCATTGAATTTTATTTTCCCCTGTCCTTCCGTGACTCTGTCAGAAAACCTTCCTAAGCATGAAAAGGAAAGAAAACAATTTTTAGTCCCTATTCTTTGGTTTTAAAAAATTCGTAACGAGGAACAGGTCCCTCCTGGAACCGCTCAGGCTCTATATCTCGTAGGTGAAGCCTGAGCGGATCAAGCATGATGTAACCTTTTAATTAGAATTTTTTCCCTGTCGGAATATGCTGACTCAGCGTGTGATTTTTACTTTTTCGGAAGCCTAATGATCTGAACTGCACTTTCTGTATGTGAAAAGTCCAATATAACAATTTAGTTGATAAGCAGAAATTTAAATATACTGTTGGAGCCTCTCAGGCTCCGCCTACGTAGTTAAAGGTGTTTCACCCACCTATGTAGTTAAGGGTTAATTCTTCATGTCGTCATCTTAGGATATTTCATGCCACTTAACATATATCTCAAGGGATTAGCAGAGGGATTTGCACCAGTGTCCCGTTCATGTGTAAATCAATAATACAGGGTGATTCAATTGAGTTATTCTTTTCTGTTGTAAAAATTTTGGGCACTAAACTTTTTATTTTTAAGCAGTTACTTTTGCATAGTACTTCAAAAGTTTTACAATCAAAGGTTTTTTGCTGACAATGTCAGGTAGTGTGGACCCATAATGTTTGATGGCAATTTTTTCAATGGGCCATTCTTGGAATTTCATTGCAACTTTGATTTAATTTGGTTGAATATTCACAGCCAATACTTTAGATAACCACTGAAAGTAACTGCAAAAGTACATGCTTGGAAATAAGCATCTTAATGCAGAAAATGATTAACTTCACTTTACTGGACAATTCTGTTGGATCACCCTGTATTTATTCCTCCAATTATACAAGGGCAAGTCAAAACAAATTGGGACTGATTTTGTATGTGATAAAAAGAATTAGTTCATGACTTTTCGTGAGTGGCATCGTGACCAGAATGGCTTGAAGTATTAGATCACCAATTTTTGTTTGAGTATTCCGAAATCCCAAGCGACAGGGACACCGAAAGTAAGCCTAGGTTTGCATTCGCCTCCACTCTGCCAGGAGGTTGGCAGTGACGACCAACATTCATTGTTGGGGTTTTCCTTCCGTTTGAAGACAACAACGATGGAGCCATGCACCATGCTAAGAGAGGTGTATGGTGAAGAAGTGTTCCACAGCATTCCGATGGTACAAGGCACTCAGCGAGTCAGTAGTAAGCTTTCAAAGACACAGGTCTGCAGACTCTCATCAGAATTCTGACATAGGCCCTCATTAACATCAACTGTGCGGTGATTGTTCAGGAAGAACGCCGTATATCTGTCGATGGCCTTGCCAGAATATGTAATATTTCCCATGGTAGTGCCCACGCAATTTTGCACTGACCATTTGCACGTATGACGCGTTTGCACCTGATGCAATGGGTCTTCATGTTGTTTACTCCATAGGAGAGGCAGATGCGGGTGGAGGTTTGTGGAGAGTTTCAACGCCTTATGGCCTCACATGGTTACCAGTATCTGCTGTTCACAATCTTAGCATGTCGTACACCTCTGTGCCTGTTTTCTTCAAACGGAAGCAAAACCTCAATACTGAATATTGGCCCGCATCGCCAACCTCCTGGAAGAGTGGAGGCAAATATAAACCCAGACCTACTTCCGGTGTCACTGTCGCTTGGGATTGAGATTGAACAAAAATTGGTGATCTAATACTTCAATCCATTCTGGACACAATGTCACTCACAAAAAGTCATGCACTAACTCTCTGTATCACATAAAAAATCCGTCCCAATATGTTTTGACTCGCCCTCGTACATGCGCAGGAAACTAGATGATGATGCACGTCATAATATTACAGGCCCGCCGTGTGTCACCCCATGACACCATAATCCTCTACAACATTGCGCTGGTGCTTCAGCGCCTGGCCACTCATATCTTGAAAGATGAGAAGTCGACTTTAGAGACAGTGCTGCAAGCTGTGCGGGAGCTTGGCCTCTCTCACCGCTACTTCCAGCACCTCTCTACGCATGGAGACCGGATGAAATATGATCTTGCACAGGCTGCAGCTGAGGCTAGGCATTGCCAGGACCTCTTATCTCAGGCACAGTATCACATAGCCAGAGCTAAGCAACTGGATGAGGCGGAGAAGGATCTCAGACAGAAGCAGGAGCAAGAGCGAGAAGCATTCAGGCTTAAGCAGGTGAGTGATTGTTGTGGTGGAGATGCATTTGAGGAGATGATATGGCGAGGGGAGAGGCGTTGGAAGAGTTTGGTGTACTCGGCAGGCGTCAGGAATGCCTAATTCCATGGAATTTCTTGCAAGAGTTTGGCAACTTCTAGTGTATGGGGAGTACTGGTTTCAACCAGTTATAAGCAGTTCTAACAAGCTTAAGATAAACACAAACACTGCATTCCAGGACTTGGCAAAAGGCAAACAGGATAATAATCCCTGCAAGGGGTGGGGTGGATGGGGAGGGGGGCAGGCAGGGGGAGAGAGGAGGGGCAGGAGAGTGGGGGTAAGGAGGGAAGGGAACTAAGGACAAATGGGGTCAAACTTCAAACAGTGTTCAGCTGGAGGGAAGGCAGGATGGCACTGAGCAGCACAGGCTTGAGACTGGAGAAAAGGAAGACTTCTACTGAAGATTCCAAGTTACTTCTCGTGATATGTGTCAGTATATTATCATAACATAGTCTGTTGGACTTGATGTGATTGCACCATCATTCTTCTGGGTGTTGCATGCATGCAGTTAGTTTGTAGGTACAATTGCATGGGTGATCTTTAGCCAGAAAGCTTCCTTTGCCAGGTGTCACAGCTCATTCACAGAACTGTTAAGCATACCCAGGAACACAAGCTGGCCCACTGACCAGGCTGGCCGCCACACAGGGTGACCAGGGCTGGTCAGGATCATGGACTGCAGCTAATGCATGCTTAATACAGGCTTTCTCGATCACCCCTTTCCCAACTTTCTCGTACAAACTCCTTGAAGGGAGAAACAACACACTACCAATAAACTGAGGAAAGTCCTAGAGTCCGACCATGGGACGAGAGGGAACCTCTGGCTTTGCCACCCATCTGGGGGCATCTAGCTCTTTGGCTGTAGCATGACTATGTGCCTCATGGTAACAAGCAGTTACAATCAATTGCTTATTGACATTGTACATCAGTTACTAGAAGTTGTGAACCTCTTTATTTAGTGACGTCCTTATGTAGGTTTATGCCTGTGACACGGACAGCTGGTAAATGTTTTTAAAGGGAGATTTGGGAGTAAAAATCACACTAACTAAACAGCAAAGCTATAATTTTTCTATGTAACTGACCCCTCTCTTACACATGTTTGTGGTACTTTTACGTATTATTAATATAATATTTTTAAAAACCAGTTGAATGCGGAAGTAATTTACACCATTGTGAAATTTTAAATGATGTCTTAGCAAGCACCAAAATAATGATGTGCAAAAAAAAAGTTGCGTGACCAAGCAGCCGATTTTTATGTTTAGCTATAAATTTTCCACAAATAATTTGAAAAACTAGGACTCCATTTGTATGCTAGAGCCACTGTTTTTGAGAACAACCAAGAAGCCCAATTTTCTGGGTTTTTTTTGGTCTGCTTGGAGGGAGGGAGGAGAAAGGGACAACCCTGACCCTTTTTTTATGGCCAGGGAGTGGCACAGTTGAGGGATTGAAAACTGACCCCTTCAGTTGGACCCATGAAATTGGCATGACCCTCTTGGAATGTTGAAATGTCAAATGCTGGAAAAATTTGACGCCCAATTTATGCTGGAATTCCGAATTGATTTTTGCCTGCAGGATATTTGTCTAGGAACCTTCAGTGTCCAACACAGACTAGTTTCACTGCAATCTTCTTGAGACTACTGTGTTGTGTCCCAGTTCTTGATCCTCTTCATTCACCCCATATGCCATAAAATCACCCCTGAAAGGAGAAAAAAGGTTGACCCTTTGGGAGGGGTGGCCAGGGTTTTGGACAAGCCCTCTTCTGGTTTATGATCCCTTGACCAGTGTCATAAGGTCATATAACTGTTTTTGGCCCCTAAAATTGGAAGGGAAGAGAGGGGGAGGGGGGAAGAAGGAAATAGGTGTGGTATTGCCATATCTACCCTAAGCCCCATGAATTGCTTGTTTTCTCCACATGACCAGAATACTTTTGACATGACAATCTGCTTCAGATGAGGTTTATTTTCCAAATATTTGCAAGTTTCACGGTTTAATCGTTTGTTCCCAAACAGGGGTCTGGGATGACCGAGTTGATATCTACCATTATTCTTAAAATTGTCGCATCTGCCCATTGTGGTATGGTCATGTTTTCCTTTGAGTTGCCTGGGCCAAGCATCCTTATTGCAATGACCAGATGTTATGTTTTTGATAGGGTGGTGGATATGACCTTTTTTGTTCCTCGTCTCTTCTCTCTGACACCTGGTAGCATTCCCTCATGAGTTTCATTGTGCATAAAATAATACACATGCATCTACAAAAAATATATTTCCTGACGTCCAAGTCATCCATTACTTTTTTTTCTTTATTTTTGTATTTACCCCGTGATATAGCCAGCGGCTCTCTTAGAGGGGTGGTTGCACCATTTTTTGCCGAATTTTCCTTATTTACTTCAGACTCTGGTGCAGGGAAATTGGGCCAAGATAGGGATTTTTGGGGAGGGAACGTAGGTTCATGTGGGTTACCGACCGACAAATGGGTTGTGTGCTGTTCCCCAGGAGGTTAGGTTGCCAGACACCTCCTTGGTGCAGGTAGGGATTGAACCTGGGACCTTTCACTCAGCAAGCCGAGACATTACCATCTTGGCCACTGCCCCTCCGCATCATTCATTACTTACCACCTTAACATGGAAGGCAGGTTCATGTGTGTGGGGTATTGCAATACTGATTATAATTGAATTTGCTTAGGTTGAGGAGCAGAAGAAAAAGGAGGAAAAACTCAAGGTTCAGATGGAGGAAATGCTCCGGAAGCGAGAGGAGTTTAAGGAGAAGAAGAAGAATGCACTCATATTTGACGCCATGCCAAACGAGAAATCGGGTAAGAGAGGCAGGGGACGAAGGAAGGAGGATGAATACATCAGTGATTCTGCAAGTGGAGCTGAGAATGCAGGTCCAGAAGCGTCAAGACCTAAGAAGAAGAGGAAGAAGGGTGGGTCAGGATCAGAAGAGGAGGGTAGGAGGAAAGGTCGCAAGGGTGGGGAGGAGAGAGGCAGGCCTAGGACCAAGGCTGGGAGGAGGGCTGGTGGGAGAGGTAAGAAGCTCAAAGAAGATGATGGACTTTCGGCCAAGCAAAGAAGTAGGATTGTGTCAAAGGCCACCATATCTACTAGCGAGTCGGATTCTGATGATGGTGACAAAGCCAAGGGGGGCGGGTAAGTGTGATTTTCTTTAGCTACTAGCAGCATGTTATGCAAGGAATATAAAAATTTGATTTTACATAGGGAAAGCAGTGGAGCAGAAAATGTGACTCTGAAGAAGCGTCGTATTGCTTCTGATTCTGAGAGTGAAGGAAGGCGATCCAAATCATCCTCCCGCTCTCGTTCATCTGGATCAAAATCCAAATCAAGATCAAGATCTCGATCCAGGTCCAAGTCTGCGTCCAGGTCCAGGTCAAAGTCGAACTCCAGATCAGATTCTGGATCACGATCACGATCTAGGTCACGATCAAAGTCGAGGTCCAAGTCTGGTTCCAGATCAAAATCAGGATCAAAGTCTCGTTCTCCATCTGGCTCTCGATCTAAATCTGGTTCCAGATCTGGATCTGGCTCCAGGTCCAGGTCCAGATCATCCTCAGCAGCGTCGAGGAAGAGTTCTAAATCAAGTTCAAGGTCTCGATCAGCATCACCTTCCAAATCTCGATCCAAGTCAAGATCCAAGTCAAGATCCAAGTCAAGATCCAAGTCAAGATCCAAGTCAAGATCCAAGTCAAGATCCAAGTCAAGATCCAAGTCAAGATCCAAATCTCGATCCAAGTCCAGATCCAAGTCCAGATCCAAATCTCGATCCAAATCCAGGTCCACATCGAGATCCAAGTCCAGATCTAAATCCAGGTCTGTATCCAGATCCAAGTCCAGATCTAAATCCAGGTCTGTATCCAGATCCAAATCAAGGTCCAAATCAAGATCCAAATCAAGATCCAAATCAAGGTCCAAATCACGATCCAAATCCAGATCCAAATCCAGATCCAGATCCAGGTCTAAGTCACGGTCTGCATCCAGATCCAAATCGAGGTCTAAATCAAGATCCAAGTCAAGGTCTAAATCAAGATCCAAGTCGAGGTCTGCATCCAGATCCAAGTCAAGATCCAGATCCAGGTCTAAATCGAGATCCAAGTCGCGGTCTGCATCTAGATCCAAGTCAAGATCCAAGTCCAGGTCCAAATCAGGATCCCCACCAGCATCTAAGTCGAGATCTCATTCACATTCAAGATCTCGCTCCGTCTCAGAGTCAAGATCACTCTCTGGCTCTCGTTCTGTGTCTAAATCCCGTTCTGCCAGTCCAGTTTTACCAGGTGCAAGACGGTCGAAATCTAGGTGAGTGGAATGTTCATTTTTATTGCCCCACAATAAGATAGTCAGTTAACGTGACAACAGCTCCATAGAGTTCTGTTTTGATTTGTAACTAATGATGCCAGATAATTTTTTAAATCACATTTTTTCCCACTCTGTAGATCTCGTACTCGGTCAAGATCCATGTCTTCGCATAGCAGTCAGAGAGGTTCAGTAAAGTCTGGAGACTCGAGAAGCCGAAGATCTTCCAGTCGGAGCTCAGTCAGTGTCAGCTCTGGATCTGGTGGCCACAGGGAGTCCCGCTCTCCTTCTCGATCTCGATCACGAAGTGGCTCCCGCAGCAGGAGCCGATCCCCAGAGAGGACTCAACCTGCACCTGGACCAAGCGTCCCACACCCTCGCAGGTCCCGCTCTAGGACCAGGTCTCGAAGTGGGTCTGTGACATCAAACAGGAGCCATTCACCTAATAAACATGGACCAGGGCCATTCAGGTCAGTACATAATCATGCATCAAGTAAATTTTGGACATGCATTTCAATGTGTCCATTTAAATGTAATGAACTAATAATAATCTAGAATGGATGAGTATGGTGATACAGTTTGCTATTGTGGTAAAGAAATGTTCGATCAACATATTCTTAAAAATCTCTTACAGGGATGCGTCTCCAAGAAGCAGAAAATCTAATTTGGGGAGTGATGACAGTGAAAGAGACAGTGATGAACAATCTTTGGACTAATCATTTTTTGATATACAAGACTTTCTAATGATGAAAATTAAACGATGAGCCCTTGTGCTTTGCACTTTGCTGTGCAACAGGAAATGGACTGTTACACATACATGATAAAGTGAGTCAATTCAGAAAGCTTGCATTATTTCCAGTATGTTGTTACATTTCTCATCACCAGACCTTCACGTGGTACTTTGTTGTGTAAGAAAATGGGGGAAAAGTCGCATTTTTTGGTTGCATTTTGACCAAGAAGGTACTTTTTCTCATTGTGAATTGTGAAGGATTTCTGACGTTTGTGTAATATTTTATCCTAGAGTAGGCTGCATCATTCATGTGTGATCAGCACACTCCCAGCTTGTGGCATGCACTGTTTAAATTTAAAAAATCAGAACTGATGGTCTGCAATTTCAGATGCCACCCATTGCATCTTCATGAGTAAGGCATTGATTGGATGAAGTATAAATTAGTATACATATGGATTAGGAGGAGGCAGTGGACTGCTGTGGTAACATACATGCCCATGGATGGAAGGGAAGGGTCCAGAGTTCAATCCCTCCATTTCATCTCATGCAGAATATATCGTGTCTAGCGTCATCTCAGAGGTCAGCACTATCAAAGTTGCTATCATTATTATTACAGTGGGACCTCTGCATGTGTAGGTTCCTCATCTGCTGCTTGAAAACATTTGCGAGGGAAGAAGCCAGAAATTTCCTAAAGGCGAAACTTGATTTTGCTGGGCATCCAGAACTACAATACAGCACCTATTTGCATATTGTAAGTTCTGGCAATGCCATATTCATCTGAAAATGCTGAAAAGGTACCTGATGAATACAGGTGTAACAGATGATTTGTATTGAAAGAATTGCACCCACTTGGCATTAAATGCACAGCCAAGAGGCCTTGTGAAATCCGAATACACCCTCTTTTTCAGAGCATTTTTATATTGAACTCTGTTAGCTGTATTTCAAATTACTGACTTCCGTTTTTTATGAACCTACGGACACCTTACTCATTGATGGGTGGCTTAGATTGCAGGTCATCACTTCTTGATTTTTAACAAAGCATATGTCAGGAAGCTGAGATTATACTGATCACACACAGAATGATGCATCTTACAACATTATCGCCTACTAAAGCAAGGACTTATTATTTCCTACCAGTGGTAGTACTCACACATGTAAGTGGGTCATTCATTATTTGGTTGTACTTGTAGAATCGTAGGTATCAATAAAGGAATTGTGAAGGAAAATAATACAAATTTGTACCCGTACTGTAGTTACTTGTAGTCTGATCTAAATAGTTTATGTTACCATGGGTGTTTTGTGTGGTTCCCAGAGGCTCCCTTCGAGGTAAACACCATCATATTAATCATTGCACGACCATGCTGCCTGAGTGATTCCGGTGCAAGAACTGGTGGCTGTAATTAGCAACAGACTTGCATGTTGCACAGGCAGTGGATCAGACCCTTTTCTTCTGTCGTAAGTTATCAGCTGTTACCCTGTAATAGAAATACTTTTCCCTGCCTCTTTACTCCATGGACACTGGACAGTACTTTTCCGTCTCCCTAGCCACCACTCTAGTTGTCAAGTCCTGTACAAAAATTATGAGGTGATCAAAATGACATGTATGAGGTACGACATAACATTCAAGAGTTACTGCTCAGGAGGCGCAGTAGCAAAAATGCTGTAGGACGCATTCCGTAGGGTAATTTTTTGTGGCAAAACACGTCCTTAATCCGGGAAAACAATGTAGGTTCCCTGCGCAAAGGTTTGGCCTTGACAATGGTACCATACTCGATTCAATTTAATTAAAATTGTGGACACACAGGTGCAGACACATGTCCGATTTCGTCGTGATTTATTCACCATGTTATTCAAATGGACTTTTCGGAAATTCGTTTTCCTCTCACTTCAAAACAACACCACCACCATCACGACATTTCCCTATAAAGGGGTAGTCAGTGATGATGGGAACCACAAGCTAACCCAAAATATAAACTAAATCCTCTCACTTCAATTAGCCATAAAGGTCATTTCGAGGGCGGAAAAGACGAAGTAGCTCCAAATCGCCTAATATTTTTTGGTGGTGTTTCTGTGTCGATCGAACCATTTTTGAGGCCATATGGCTGTAGAAGCGTATACATGTCGAATCCTTTTGTACTGCATACATAAACATGTTTGTTGGCGTCGTCAATTGTTGTGGGAGAGACTCAAAGCTACAGAGCGAGTCTATAAGGTTCGAACATACAGCGGGAAGTGGGGGAAGGCAATGGGGCGGGGATTGTTTAAGGAGTGACAACAATTGCTTTCTATTGTTGTCCTACAACTTTGACAGCATGCTGCAGAGCCATCTCGTTAACTGTATTTTTGCTACTGCGCCCCCTTAAAAGAAGGCTGTCAACGTAAATCTCGAGTGCAGGAATGAAGGGAAGAAAATTAAACGATGCATGCAACAGGAATTAAGGAACATGAAACATTAGCTAGCAACTGCACAGTACAATCACACTGATGGAATTAAATTATTCTACAGTAATCACTACAGCATTTATTTATTAAAGGCCAAGAAAGTGGTGAGGTTCTAATGGCACATCACAAGACATGAAAACTTGACTCGGATTGTGGTCCCATAGGCTTTTATTCTTTACACTGTATCACAACTGGTCACTACACCACTTGTTTTAACGTTGTAGTTATTATCTGGTTACGAAATGTGGGTAGTTTGGATTGACATTTCATTTACTTGTATCACATGTCATTGCAACCATTCTTTTCCATTATTATGCAGTTATTACCTGGTTACAAAATGTGGGTAATTTGGATGCCACCAGTCAAGCACTTTGAGGTTAAGTACAGGGTCCAACGTAACTTGGGTCTGGTGAGTGGTACATCTGGTGCGCAGGTATGGTGGTCCAAATCCCAGCTTGAGGCAATGGTGTCTCATGCCCTGGCTGACTCCCATTGTCACACTGGCGAGAGTCAAACCCAGGACTATCGGAACTGAGGCAAAGTCATGCCCAATCACTTGCAACACTTTGCACCCCTGCTCCGGATTTGAGTTTACATCACCGAGCATTTCAAGCAGGTCGGGAGGATGAGGATGGTTGGAGGAGGATCTGGAGTACTTTTCCAAGGAGGACGGAAGGGGATGGTGGAGCTTGAAAAAGAAGTGCCACTGGTCCTTCACTCTCTGAAAATTGGGAAAATGATTTAATTTGGGCCACTGACTAAGAATGACCATTGTGTGCATAAAATTATAACTTACCTGATGCCACTGCATAACGCAGAAGGATCTGACCAGCAAGTATGGCTCGGCCTCAAAGCTGGTAAGAGGCTTCAGCCTCTCCATGAAGGGAGGGTAGCAGTAGAAGAGGGCTCGGACCACATGCGGCCTGAGACCACAAGGCCTCTCCATGCATTCCGGTTGAAGGCGCTCAGGTATTCCCAGCACCTTCTTGTAATACCGCTTATACATGCCATACCAGAACTTGGCCGAGTTGACCACATACAGCGTGCTCTGGCATATCAGAGCGAATCTGCACACGTCTTCCGGTCGCACGTATTCAGATAGGAGAAACCAAATATCCAGGGGGTATGCTCTGCCATCAACTTCGCCATCAGATGGATCAGGTTTTTCAGTTGCGTGGCGACTTCTGGAGCGAGGCTTGGGATCTGCGTTTAAGAAGGGTTGCTTGTGAGATGCTTAAGATACACCACACTGACGCTCTTACCAGCTCTTACAAGGGCCAAATCTTCTTCTTGTTCATTGCTACCATCTCGGGGCACAAAGTCAAACTCGTCCAGTTCTTTCTCGTACCAATCTCGTGAGTCACCATCACTACACAGCTGTCTCACTGCAATAAAATTATTATGTAAGCACTGCTGTCAGGCTTTGCAGAATCTTCTGAATATGGGCTCACCCTCTCGTTCAATGGCGTTGCTGGCAGCCTTTTTTAGTCGCCCCTTCCCAGTTGGGCTGTTTGCAAAGTCATCCAGTGTAAGATCTGTGTGAAAAATCCAGGTTATATTTTTGACATTAATAATGTGCTAAATTGGTGTATCCAAGCATTGCCTAATTAACATTTTTTTGTGCACTTTTCGTTTTTCCTCCGTGGACATGACAGCAGTATTGCTTATTGCATCATATGATTCAATGCCAACTAACATGTTGCTACATGGATATGCATCAATGTAACACCTTGCCACAACAATGATCTTCAAGTTAGTTACAGCCAAGCAAGTAAAAGCCACGTCCTTGGCAAGATGGACTCTCCCAACCAGTGCAGTGGGGGAAGGTCACCACCAAATAAACCCACCTCCAATCACATTCTCAGCCACCGACTTGCTCTGACCCGACCTCCTCCTGCTCTTCCTATTTCCCCTCGTCATATCCCACCCGGTCCGATCCAGCACCGCTCATGACATGGGCTTTAAAACCACCAAAAATCTCCTGAACCATCAGCCCTCTCTACCACTGACGGGCGCCATCTTCTCCTCCGCCATGTTGTGTCCATGTTGTTGCACATATACGTAAAAATTCAACTGTCATAAAATGTAATTTTTATGGCATGCCGTATGTTTAATTTTAATTAATGTGTCGATATTTTTACGTTTAAATATGTGTGAATTAGGCGGGCATATTGGGTCCAGCTGGCTGTCACGTGACCAAATGTGGAAGGGGGGGGGGGGTGCTGTGACGTCACATCAAAATACGTCACTGTTCTAAAATGGTGCCCCGAATTCGGGGCATCGGGATTGAAGAGTTTGGCAGGTGAGTGATTCCAGGCTGATTTGTGCGGGTAGAGACGCGTTTGAAGGAAGAATATGACTAAGGGAAATGTGCAGGAAGAGTTTGCGGTCAATTTGACATATTACATGACCAGCAAGTACTGAAAATGGACGTGTTTTTACTGTGACATATTGGTGGATGGGGGCACAGGAGTTGAGAGCCTAACCAGCTTGTGAGGTATTGCAATGCTGATCATTGGATTTGTTTAGGTTGAGGAGCAGTATAATAGCGAGGGAGAGGACATGGCCCAGATGCAGGTTATCCTGCGGAAGCGAGAGGAGTTTAAGGAGGAGGAGAATGCACAGGATGATGATTTCAGCAGCGACACTACAAGTGGCTCAGATGAGAGTTCGGATGCAGTGGCAGATTCAGGACTAAATAACAAGAGGAAGAAGGGTGCGTCAGGATCGGAGGAGAGTGGGTAAGTTGGATATGTGGAAGCTACTAATGTACGGAAAATGAGAGAACGATCAGACGTCGCATCAAGGTTTCCATGGAAATACCGTCACAGAACAATATGAGTAAACACACCGAAGCAGGTTGGCATAGTGTATAAGGCGTCCGACTGCTAATCAGGAGGTCCTGGGTTCAAATCCCGGGGCTGGCAACTCTGACCATGGTTTTCTGTGGTTTCGTACGGTCCTTCCAGGGAAATTCTGGAGTTGCTTCCGTAATTAATAGGCCACAGCCGCTTCCTTCCGTCCCTATCCTTTCCCAAAGAGCACAGTAAAAACGAAAGCAAAGAGTTCCAGGCAAAACAAACTTCCCCCCTACAGAGCCGATGGCTGATAACGGGGTATGAATTATTTATAATTATTATATGAGTAAACCGTAGCAACAAAAAGCAACAATGGAAGAAATGATGACGTCAGATCGTTCTCTCGTTTTCCGCGTGCGGCATGTTATTCAAGGAATATAACGATTTTGTTTCACTTAGGGATAGCAGCGATGCAGAACATGTGACTCAGAAGAGGCCTCGTATTGCTTCTGATTCGGAGAGTGACCGATCCGACTTCTCCTCCCACTTTAATGCATCTGGGTCGGAATCCAAATCGAGATCAAGATCTCGTTCCAGGTCCTGGTCAGAGTCGGGCTCCACATTCTATTCTGAATCACGGTCCAGATCTAGGTCACGAACAAAACCTAGGCCAAAGTCTGGCTCCAGATCAAAATCAGGATCAAAGTCTCACTTTACGTCTTGCACCCAATCTAAACCTGATTCGAGGTCTGGTTCCAGGTCCAGGTCTTCCTCAGCAGAACCCAGGATGATATTTAAATCAAGTCCAAGGTCCCGATCAACATCACCTTATGAATCTCGCTCCATGTACAGAGCTGCGTCAAGATTTTATTATAGATCCAGACGCATGTCCAAGTCACCATCCCCACTAACACTAGCAGGAATGTTGAGACATTCTCCGCCGAGATCTCGCTCTGTCTCTCAGCCAAGATCCCTGCGTTCGGGAAGCAGCCGGAGAAGTTCAATAAAACCTGGGGACTATCCAAGTCCAATATCTTCCAGTCGGAGCTCAGTCAGTGTCAGCTCTGGATCTGGTGAATTCAGGTGGTCACGGTCTCCCTCGCGGTCTCGATCACGAAGTGGCTCCCGCAGCAGGAGCCGATCCCCAGAGAGGACTCAGCCTGCACCTGAACTGAATGACTATTATCCTCCCGTACCCAGGCCCCGCTCTAGGACCAGGTCTCGAAGTGGGTCTTTGTCATCAAACAGGAGCTTTTCACCTTTTCAATATGGAGAAGGGCCATTCAGGTCAGTACATAATCATGTATCATGTAAATTTTGGAAATGCATTTCAGTATGCCCATTTAAATGCAATAATAATTTAGAATGCATGGTGATGCAATTTCCCATTGTGTTAAGGAGGTGCTATATCAACATATTCTTAAATATCTTTGCCAGAGATGGGTCTCCAATAAGCAGAAAATATCTTTTGGGAAGTGACGACAGTGGAAGAGACAGCGACGAACAGTCGTTGGACTAATCATTTTTCGGTATATTGGGACCTACTAATGGTGAAAAATAAATGATTAGCCCTTGTGTGTTGCACTTGCTGTGCAACATGAAATGGATTGTTAACACATACACGATGAAGCATGTATATTCAGAAGACTTACGTGTTATTTCCAGTATATTGTTACATGTCTCATCACCAGACTTCATCTGGGACTTGGTTGTGTATGAAAATATGGAAAAAGCCAGTTTTTGGTTGTATTTTGACCATGAAGGTACATTTTTGCGTAGTGATTTGTGAAGGATTTCTGATGTTCATTCAATGTTGTATCGTATAGTAGGCTACCTCATTTAATATATGATCAGTACAGTCTCAGATTGTGGCATGCAGTGTTTCAGTTAGAAATCAGGACTGATGGCCTGCAATTTCAGATGCCACCCATTGCGTCTTCATGAGTAAAGACTTAATGGATGAAGCAAAAATAAGTGGACACATGAAATAGGGAGTCGGAGTGGCTTTGCGGTAACGAACATGGTCAAGAAAGGAAGGGTCCAGAGTTCGATCCTTCCCTTTCATATCGTGCAGAGTTTTGCTGTCTTTTTCTTTGTCTGACGTGGGATTTCTTTGAGACTAACCCGCCTGGGACAATAGCACCAAATGATTCAAACTAACTTTGCACCTGCACATTGTACAGTGTTGGACATTAATAGTGTCATACTGCTAGTGACGTTTTTCGAAGTGGCAGAAGAAGGCATCTTGCTCGCACGGCTTTTTCTCCATTGCTTCAATTCGTTTTTCTGCCGCTTCGGAAAATGTCGCTAGCAGTACGACGCGATTAATGTCCAAAACTGTACCACCCCTTCCGATTCAGCTCTAAAAATCAGGACGTTTCCAAAAGCAAATATTTAATTTGCTCTGTGCCAAACACTACAATACAATGTAACAATTTACGAAGCACTTGTATATTATTAGGTATGTAATCAGGAGATCGTTTAAACTTTAAAGCATATGGGTGTATGGGCTATATGGATAACCATTACCATTATATGTAAGGGACTTGAGCATCCACAGATTTTTGGACATTTATGTTTGTTTAATTGGGAAGTAACCAAAGCAATTATGGCTATCTGGCTATTAGAGCATACATAAATGGGGCAGATGGAGAGAGAAAGTAAGAGAAAAAACATAACAGGGAAGACTGTGGCATCTCTCTTGGTCTCTTCAAAAGCCTGTCCAGCTTGGCAGACCTTGCCAGTAGACTAGGCTACCTCTGACATAGCTCTTGGGGTCATGGGAGAAACACAAGTGCCACCCATAACAGGAAGGTGGAGATACATAAGGGAGAACAGGACATTTGTGAAGTTTGACAATTTTTTGAGGGGGAACAAGAGTAAGTGACTACTGATGAAAGTGCTTGGGAGGCAGTGGCATAAAATCCATCTGAAGATGCTGCTATGTTGCATCAATAGTGAAATACTATTGGTTTAGGAGAAAATTCTTAAATGGAAAGCATTGCACTGGGCAATAAATGCGTAGCCAAGAGAGCACAAGTGTGAAGTCCTAAGACCCTCCACAAACGAGGGGATTCGGGAGGGATAAGTTGCCCATGAATCCACTCGGAAAAGCATACAACGCATGTGCCAGGAGCATGTCCATATTTCTTACATGCTTCAACCTGAGGAAATCTGAACACTCAGGCAGGGGCCGGCAACTTTTCCCTCTCGCATCCCCTCGTTTGCGGCGGGCCTAATGTTCTCTATTTTGCAGAGCCCCTTAGAGTGTATAACTGACATCTACATACTAATTTTTCTACACGTATTGGCACTTGACTGGTGGTTGCAATGACTGGTGGCTGAGATTGGAGGTCATCAGTTCATGATATTTAAAAATGCATGTGTCAGAAAGCTGAGATTATACTGATCACACATTGAATGATGCCACTTACTACCATTTCACCTGCTAAAGTGAGGGCTTAATATTATTTCTTACCAATAGTAATACTCATACATGTATGTGGGTTATTCATTATTCAGCTGTACTTGTAGAATCATAGGTGTCAATAAAGTATTTGTGAAGAAAAAAAATTATAATACAAATTTGTCCCATTCTTTTTAGTCATGTATACAGAATAGATGGACTTAAAAATGCAGGGGTCTTGCACTACTGCCATCCTTTCAAAAAGTGTAGTCCCCTGACGTGGTAGTGCTAAGGCTGTATTGCCAAAGAGCACATCTCAATCTGATTACAGAAGTTCTGTTGCACTTAATGCCATTGTGTTTGTAGATTCTTTCCAGTTCTGCACCTGAAGGGAAGCCCCAATTAATCCAGTTAGCCAGTGTGTTGTCAAGTTATTGTACGTAAGTACTGACAACAGAGGACACAGTTACACAAGTAGCAATTTTATTGGGGTTGTAAACCCTGCACCTACAGTTATTATAGTCACTCTGAATAACAGCTGTGGAACATAGATCCTTACCACCTTTCAGTCTGCAGTGTCAACCAGTCACAAGCGTACTGGATGTTCTCCATCACTTTCCACTCCAAGGACAGTCCCTTATGACAGATGGACACGGCCTTTCCTTAACCTGCTTCCAGACGCTGAGAAGTTCCAGCACGTTGCCTGATTTCTGAGGGGGTGCCTTACCCGTGCTTGTGCAGTAGTTCAAAATGTGTTGAAACGACAATTCTAAAATTTATTTCTTGGTGGCCATATTTGTATTATGGAGCAGAGCATTCTTGCAATTTCTGTGGCTTGTGGTACCTAAAATGTCTCTGCCCCAATTTACCTTATGATCATGGAGTGAAAATATAACTTCTTCAGAAAGGAATTGGCTAAAGAATCTATATTATTCATTTTCACCTTTTAGCCCTTAAAGTGTAAATTACATCGTAAAATGGGGCTCATTTTATGAAAATAATTTTTCAAGGTAAAAATTTTGCCCATTTTCAACACTATCGCAAAATTCACAAAAATTCCAATTAATTCCGTGATTTCCAGTTTCAATGTAATACAGTAGAACCCTGATTATTATCCGACTGTCCCACTCTGGCAATAAAGCTGTTTTTTCATGAAATAATGTAATGTTCTATGCATTTGTTCGTTGTGTCTTAGTTTTTGTAAATAGTACAGTAGAGTGTGTGTAAGAGAAAAATACTTCACTGTTTCGTATAAAACCATAATATTGTATGTTTGCGCTGTTTTGTTTTTTGTGTTTTATGAAAGTTTTTTTTTACTCCTCTGATTATTATCCGACCTTTTCGGTTATCCGACGATGGCCCAGTCCCATGCGTGACGGATAATCGGGGTTCTCCTGTATCTGAAGAACCGCATGCTGCCAAAAGAAACTGCCCAACACTCTTGAAATCACTACACTGCAAACCGCAGCATCACTAGTGAGTCGCTAATGGAACATCAATTTTTTATACTCTTGTGATACTCCTGTGATGCTTTTTTGTTGCTAAAAAGCATCACATGATAATTAAAAATTAATGTTACCTGAGAGATTCATCAGTGATGCTCTATTAATGTTTTACTGTTTACAGTGCACAAAAAACCTAACATATGGATATTTTTATATTGTTATTATAAGTAAAATAAATTTTGTGGGCGAGTGTTATTGCTGTTTTTAGCATACCCTTCAGTTGTGCTTTTCAGAGGTTCGAAGATGGCGCGCTTATAAAAGAGCGGAATGAAATTATGACGTCATGTCGTCTCTATTTGACATCCTGTAATGTTTTAAAAATTAAATACAATTAATTACAATACCCTGTTGGCAGAACTGGTACATTACAGCAATTAATTTCTTTACTTCAACTTTTTTTTTTCAAGTGATAGTCCGCCATTTTGTGTCCAGGCCGGTTCGAAGTCACGTGACCTACCAGGGAGTGTGCCATGACGTCACATCAAATACGTCACTGTTCCAAAATGGTGTCCCGAAGTTGGGGCGAATGGGGCGTGTGTTTTTAGGCGGCGGCCCCCTCCCTCGCCTCCCCTCCCGTCCCTCTTCGACCCCCACCGCCCCCTATACCTTCCATCCCGCCCGCCCCATCCGCCGCCTCCCCTACCCCCCCTCCACGGCACCCCCCTCCCTCGGTTCCATAGTTGCCGAAAAGTGGTTTTTCAGTGATGGTGCAGGGCCTGGGGACCGGCCCCGGGGTCCTATCTCGGGCGCCCCCCCCGCTCGCGGCCCGGTTCGAACGCCACGCCTAACCAATAAGGAGAAGGGACGATTCTACATAGACAGGCAGACAGAGACAGACAGACAGACAGCAACTATTTAAAAAGAAAAAAAAAGGAAGAAGAGGAAAGGAAAAGAAAAAAAAACAGGAGACCGGTAGTAAATCGAAGGGTTAGTCACTTTTGGCGGTGTGCTGCAGAGACAGAAGGACTGATATTTCGAGCTGTGTGTCCAGGGGGGTGGGCATAACAGTGGTTGGAAGACACTTGCTTGGAATGTTGGTCGTGCTGTCAACCTGGCTGGTGGTCATTGGCACGTTGGTGGTATAGCAGCGTAATAATTTAGAATATGAATTTGGAACACAACTGTCAAGTTTAATGCGGTAAAAACAAGTGTGTAGCATAATATCCGCTTATGAAATAAACCCACTAAAAATAATACTCATAAGCCTATAATTCATTATAAATAATACGCAACATTCCGAAACAATGCTACAATTACAAAGATTTCACTGCAGTGCCACACCGAGCCTTGACCGAACTTTTGCTGGGTGTTATGCCATCACCGGATCATGAGTGACTAACCTGCTGGTGAACTTGGTAGCCAGACGCAGATTGGATGCATCGTTGGTTGGGTAGTCACCCAGAAGGATGTGGAACATGATGTGCGACGTGATGCCGACCATCTCGGAGGATAGTATATCCCAGCGCAGCTCCCAGTTCGGCGGCGGGGGTGGCGGAGGGGCAGGGGAGGACGCCAATTTTGAACAGCTGATGGTGTCCATGTTGGACGAACGGGATAAGCTGATGGACAGCCTCAGGGAGACCCAGGAGAGACTGCAGGACTCTGAGGCCAAGCTCGGGGAGGTGGAGAAGGAGAGGGACTCGCTCCAGAGGCAGCTCACTGCCAACCTGCCACAGGTGAAGAGACATGTACCTGCTAGATGTGGTGACCTGGTAGTATATGAAGACAGGTGCCTTCAGTCAAGTTCAACGTCACTTGGTCAGGGTGACGGATTGCCAATTTAATCAGTACCGTAGTGTTGGATCACATGTGATATTTTATAATTCAAGGGTATTTAATGGATGGCAGGATATGTTTCATAAACTGACAGTCTTGGACAATAATAATTATTTTAATTATTGATGTAATACCATTTTAAAATGTGATACATTGACCTGGCATATTAATGAGCTGCGTGTATCATGTGGACTCAATGGAAGAGTGCGTCACTGCGTTTACTGTAAAGCTTGGTAGTAATCACATTAGTATAATCATGTTACTCTGGCCAAATTACAATCTACTTTTGTTAAAATCATGAGTATTACTATCACTTCCATTACTTGTTGTGCATCAAACAGAATTTGACATAGTGTTATCTTCGTTTGTCCAACAGAAAATCCCTCTAAAGGTCACTGACCCCAATGGGTCATTTAAAAATATTTGAAAATAAAGCTGTTCACCAGATATTTAATGTCACTGCTTTCCTAAATGCAGTTAAGTTGGAATAGTATGCAAGAATTATGACTACCATGAAATCATAATTATTAACTTGGTTTGAAAAGTTCGTTGAATACTTTGCTAGCATAAATATTGGATAGATGTATTACAAAATAATTGAGATGATTTTGAATTGAAGTGAAATTGAAAATTGTTGCAATCTGTTTGCTAGAGCACATGCGGCCATGTGAATAGCACGTGCCGCATGGTGTCTAGTTTGGCATTACAGAAGTGCTTTCAAGTAGCGACTAATGTTGGGAAGTACTGCATGATTAAAATTAGACGTAATTTTACTTGAAATAGACTGGATCTAGTGTGCATCCAATTGAGTGAGGTCAGTGACCCTGTCACATTTTGGATCTTCCTAGGGAGAATTGACTGTCAAGTTTGGGGAACTTGCCTTTGATAATGTATGAGAACATTCACCTAATTTTTCTGATAAGAATTGGATCATTGCAGGTCACATGGCACAATAAACTGGATCCATTTCAGAAGAACGAGTTGGAATTCAAAGATTAGATGGCAATCTCATGTAATGCCGCAGGAATGTAGCCTTGCAGCTCCAACACTGACAAGAATTTGATGTAGTGCAAAATATGAAATTATTGTTTTTCTGGCATTTATTATTGACGAGGTCTAAGGACTTTTGCATTCGAAAGCTTAAAGTGTTTAAAGTAGCACTTCCTTTCAAAGGCACCTGTTTTCTAGTATGAAGTATTTTACGGAGTGAAGCTACATGTGGTTGTGGATGTTGTGAACATTTGGCTGAAATATTAAGATACTCTATGATAATAAATTGCTGTGTGTTTGGGAGATTGACATTAATACAATGACAGTGGCTGTGTCCTTTAGTGTGCTAATTTTTCATCCTCGAGTTGTGCCCATGGGGCATTACGTACAGTCACATTGAATTTGTCAATGGAATTGACCCGCTTACTGTAATAATGTGCATGGTTGTAGCTTAAAGTTGCAGGTAATATTTGTGTTACATTCTGGGACAACTGCACTAATTGCCAATTTAAAAGCAATGCGGCAGAAAAAAATGTTAAAATAGCAATGTTGCAGTTTTTACATTTATAGCATGTGATTGATCAATTTTTGTGACTTAGCACAGTGGGGCCAAGTTATACCTGGTTATAAGAGCAGCAGGTGAACTAGTAATTTATGCCATTTGGTCCCACCTTTCCCATTACATCTATTTGCTTATGAAATGGTGTAAACATACTTGTGAATATAGCTGTTTGATTATTATGCATTACGCTACACCAATATAAATAGCAGTGATGAAATGGCTCATGGCAATTCAGAATGGATCCAGTAATGAGACATAAGACAATGCGATATGAATCGCAAGTTAAAATGAAGCCTGTCATTTAACAATATATTGCAAAGAACAAATTTTGAAAGTGTACTGTTTGTAATTTTGGAATGTAATCACATAACTTAAAATGAGTGTTTATGCCTCTGTGGGAATATTGTGTATTAATTTAGTTTTGTGTCTTTTCAGGTAAGCTTTGTACGACTGCTGGAATCTCTGACATGGAATATGTGTGTCACAAATAAATTATTTTTTGGATATACTCTTGACCTTCACATGGTATGTTATTTCATCGCTACTAGTTGCATTAGTGGTAGTCGTAAAGGCATTGATCCTTGACGGCATGTGCCATAATTGGGGCATTGTCATGTTGCGTAAAATATTCTGCATGGAGAAAGGACAATGCACTATACAGTTAACCCATTACAACCAGTGGCAATTGCATGTTTTGATAACAATAATTGGCATATCAGCCATTGGCTTGGCACTAATTGAACTACAAGCAAATGGCTTTATTTCTTGGAATGTAGGAAGTCATTACACTCAAGGACCCATACATATCATAACTATGTGCTTGAGAACTGTTGAGTAGTACTTCACGTTGATAAGATGGACTAATAAATCAGATAACATGGACACAACGAAAATCTGAAGTAGAGCAAATAGAACCCTCCCAGTAAATTAGCAGTTAAAGTCACATCGGGCGAAAATAAGTGTACCTGTGCCATAGCACCGCAACTCCCACTTTCAGTGATCGTGTACATGCAAACAATCCCAGGCACACATGATGCACACATTCAGAAACGAATAGTGGGGGGGAAAAATGCATGAGGATATGGGGAGTGTATTGTGGGGATGGATGAATTGCATGCCACTGATTGCGATGACGATCTGAACATGCTACCAGCTCAATAAGACGCAGGAATTCCGACCATTGAATGGCAGGTTTGAGTCCCATGAACCGTATTCAACACAATTCAATCAGGTCGAAAAATCCGCCAAGAAAATGTCACGTGTCCACTCCCCCTTTCGTCTCCCCTCCATTTAATTCCGGGCACACCTGTTAGATTTTTTTTCTTTTTTTCCTTCCATCCTTATTCCCGTTCCTACCTAACCTTTATTACATGCTTGCTTGAGGGAAGGTCCTGTCCTTGGCTCCATTGAAACAGGAATGTTGAGAAGGGAAAGGGGCAATGACGTCACGGGCTGAAACCGCCCACACCATCTCCTTTTTTTTTTCTCATCCCACCCCTCCCCCCGAAAACGAACCCTGTGGTTTTCAAGTGCGGTCTTATCGCGTTACCAAGAAAAGTTTTTGGAGAGGTCCTTCCACTTTCATGGTGAAAACCCTCCACTCCAGTACAATGTTGCTTTTTTTTACACCCACCATATCCTCCGCCTATTCGAAATTAGGTCATTGAGAAACAGCAGGGCTTCTAATCATTTAATTTAATTGGGACCATAAGACAATGTTGCGCGTCCGAATTATGCAGCCTCGAAGCGTCGGATTTATTAAAGATGACAAGGACATAACCACGACGTTGCTTACCTTGAGTCGGTTGATGCGCAATAATACGGGGTAGTTATTGCATTTTATTTCCACGCTATAAAACTGCAAGGATTTGTCCAATTAATGTGGAAAAAGCTGCAGGCGTCTCATTAGGCAGGTTCTTTTCTTTTCTTAAAAAAGAAGCCTGAAATTACGTGTTGTGTAAGCGTATGCAATGAGAGGTTGTAATCAGAGTTCACCTCCCCTCGAAGAGCATGTTTTGCATGATTTGTCACGAAGGCCCCCCCATATTGTGGCGCCAAGTTAGTCGCTTGACAATCGTAACCGGAGGCAGTTTTTTTTTTTTTTTTGAGGAGGGAATCGGGGCCGCCCCTGGTGTGCTGGGGAATTGAAAAATAGTGCGACTCACTTCTTTCCAGGCGTCGGGATTTAGCGCTTTCGGGATGAGTAGTGGCCGTGAAAGGGGATGAAGGAGGGAAAAGGGTCGTCCGGGGATAGGGGGGGCTCGATAAATTATTTCTTGCTAAACCAGGGAGATGTCGGAAGAAGCAAAAAAAAAACTACCTGGAAAAACTACCCAGAAGTCATTTGGACCAGCTTATGTGAATGTTTGCTTGGGCGATTGACATATTGGGGCAACAGGTTTTTTTTTTAAAGGAGATCAAAAGCGGATTATGAAAGGGAGGGTTACTTGAACCTCAAGGTGTTGAGGGAGGTCATCGTGGGCGGATTCAAAGGTCTTTCTCAAGGTGCGGCTGGTTACGGACCGTCTCGTTTGGAGCCCATTCATTGACGGGGGCTGGGATGGGTCTGGTTGGGTGCCCTCGCCCCAAGGCGGCGGGGGAAGCCTGACTGCATTGCCAAATCTACAGGAAATAGGTCTCCTCCGCTATCAACAACTAGGAGAGGGGGACTCTACTAACTGCTTTTAATTAAAGTGGGAAATCGAAGAGTTTTTTTCTGCTGAGCCCGTGGACAAGATTGCCTTTGTGGAACCTTTAACGAGTTTTGTTCCTTACTGGTATGCATGAAAGGCGGAGGAAAAGTTTGGATACGTACAGTCGGAAGTCGTGAAAAATATTGGTGAATTTATTTGTGTGGATTTCCATTAGGGTGACGTCACATGTGGGCCGTCAATCTTGGGGAGTAAGAGGACTGGGGGGGTAATCATGATTCTGGAGGGTTAGTAGATGTATTTGAAGCGTCGGAAGAGGAGGCTTGGGGGATGTTTAGGCGGCTATAAAATGGTGGCAACAGCGTAGGGATGGCGTTGAGTCTCCTTTTCCAGCGCGGAAGCAGAGCCTGGAATGGAATCTAGGCAATGAGACAAGGTTGCCTACTCGACCAACGGGAAGGCTTGGTAATGCAAGTTTGCAAGCGGAGTTACGAGGTTTTTGGCAGGAGACTTGGGGAGTATTCCCGGCGGCGAGTTTTGCGTGGATGGAAAATGAATGGGTTCGAGTCTAATATGGACATTTGCAGCTTTGAGGAGTAGCATTGAGTAAGAAGCCCGCTTGTCCCCAAGATGCGACCAGAATCCTAATCGGTATCTTTTCCAAAAGATTTCCCCATACCCAGCCTCCCCCTTCGTTCAGGTCTAGAATGAAAACTGCCCTTAATAACGTTCCGGGGGAGGTTTTCCCGTCCATGTTTATTTATTTCCTCTTTTCGCCTTTTTTTCTTCTTCTAGGAGCCCGGGCAGGTTTACGAGCACCTATAATTTCAGGGTTTGGTCGGGTGATTATCCAGTGTTTTTCGAACCCGTGGACTGAGAGTAATTCTTAGCCAAGCTGCTGGGGAAGTAGTCTGCTCGCTAATATGAAGTTTTGCGGGACATTTATTGGAAGTTGTTGGGAAGTTTACTCTGGCTGGAAGGGGTTTGGAATATTCCAGCTTTCACCCTTCCTCTATCTGGAGATGTCTTCCTTGCTTGGTTTCCGAGTCAATTGTGCTGGATCGATATCCTAGGGCCGAAGGAATGCCTAGCTTACAACCAAATTATCGCCCTTTCGTAATATATGCATTTGCAGCTCCGGCTTTTACATGTGGCGGTGACGTGTTGGGGGGTTCTCATTAATTCTCGGTCAGGTGGTGCAAAAATCTGGGGAGTCAAAGAGCAGGAGGCCCGGGTAATAAGGATGAATAAGGTCACAATATTGGGGGGGTTGGGAAGATGAATATATATTTTTAAAAGGTCAAGTAAATGGAAGCGAGCCAGTTCTTCTGACGCAGAGCTCTCGAGATGAGAGGTTTTGCAGCCAAATAGAGCTTATCAGCATCAGCACGGCCATTTTGAGTCACACCCGCTGGCTGAAGGGGCGGCAGGATATTTGTTTACACTTTAACATTTTTACTTTTGCTTGCATGTGGATGGAATATTTATTTATTTAGACTGGTAGATGGGAATTTTCTCTCTGCTTTTAGCACTTAAATGCTGTTCAGTAGTGCTAGAATATTTACACAGTTTCAAATTATTTTAAAACAAAGCTGCTCATTTACTTCCGTCAGAATGATTTGGAGACAAAATTTTGTGTAAATTTGTGGAATGTTCGCCTTGAAAGCGATTGTTGACATGGATGTGACATTTTCCATTCCTGCCAGCTATGCAACACATTTTGCAAGCCTTTAAATTGCGTATCAGTTTACGAAATGACTAGGGCGGCATGAATGTGTGCTCCAACGAATTCCTGGCCTCTCGCCTGGAAGAAAAGGTGAGGGACAAGGAAGTAAAATGACCCTCAGCTCCTCGAAGCATTAGTTACCTCCAAAGTGACAAGATGTGAAAAAAGGGAAAGGCCATGGATCATTTTTTCTTCGTCGCCCCCTCTTCGTTTTTTCCCCCCCTTCCTTCTTCTTCCCTTCTAGGGCTAAGCTGAACGATGTGGGTGATGAAGGGATCGATAGCTAAGATCCGGTATTAGATTGGGTTGGTGGCAGCCCGTGTCACTCTCTTGCCATTATTATCTTCCGGTTCCAGCCTGCATTCATAACCCGGTTCATGTGTGGAAATTGGGAGGAGCCAATAGTGATATTGGGAGGGGGGTGGAAATTAGGCTGTAAGAATATCCGAATCCCCCTTTTAAAGTTGGCGGGATGTAGTTGACATTGAAACGGGGGCGGTAAATTTGCAGTGGTCTGACAGACAGTAACAAACGGAAATGAGAATCTGAAGTATTTAACATGGCTCAGGAAGTGCGACAGGAATCGAGTTTCTTGCTGCTGGATTATGCTGCGTAAACCGTAAGGAAAGGTTTGAATTAAATATGTAGTTGGCTGACAGTCGGGGGGTCTAAATGTGAACCGCCCCGTCGTCGCACCTGTGAAATAGAGTTACCCGATTGCGCGAATTTTTCATGCGGATTTCGAAAGCAGAGGATTTAAACATGGAAGATGTTCTGCCGGTCATTATTGCTGAAATCAGCGTCAGGAAGAGTAAAGCGAAAAATTGGGCGTTTGTAGATTAAAGGGATGTGCACGTGCTTTTCCGAGTTTATTAATTCGGAGGATGACTGTTGGATTTGTGACGCGATTATTTTAGCAAATAGAGGAACCCTTTCATGTCCGCTATCACTTTGACCCAACACGTGTGTAACGTAATGAACAGTGCTATGCGATGGCAATTTTATTCCGTTGTGCAGCTACCATTCCGTGAAGTGGACTGTGTGGATTTGGCAGGATTTTTCCCTGGGGAAATTGTAAATTTCCAACCAGGTGTGGTTTACTGTACGATACCGTAGTGGTGGAGGGTAGAAATGGGCTGAATCGCGTATAGGAACTATCTGTTCTGGGCACGTGAAAGCTCGTACATCAAGCTCCGGTGTGATGCAGCGGCCACTGTGCTGTCATCGATGGCATCACTACCTCATCGTACTCTTTTTAAAACGGTACCAAAGTTGCATTAAATTCCATTCGTTTTTTGATCGATTGCTCTCCTGCCCAATATGGGTCCAAGGAACTCAAAAAGTTTGAATTCCACCCTTTGGGTAATAAGGGCTACTGGTCAACCCAACAATCATGTTATATTATTAGTTAAAATAAAGCCGACATAAAGTTGCGCTCTCATATCTCATCATGTGGTCGCTTTTCCACTTTAGAGGAGGGTTGGGATCCCCGGAATAGCCTCTTTATTCGGAAGAGCATGCAGTTACTGCCAGTAGTCTTGTCCATTCTAACTGCAGGCCTCAGTAGATCATAGTGGCGCATGTAAGCTTCACTTTGATAGGAATCATCATCACCGCCTTTTCAATATCACAATGCATGGACATGTATCCTTAAGTGCTGCTTAATCTGCGCAGATTTGCTTATCAACCATTGTCACTCTCACATGTGTATACCTCCTCTTGACAATTTCAATAACTTGTTCCATCAAAAGCCTCCAATTCGCCATATAAAATTACCAAACCCCAGTAATCTAGCCAGTTTCACCACAGCATGACTGTCGAGGAGATTATACCCAAAAACAACCCAGGTTACTTTACTGATAAAATTGATGTAGCCCGCACTCTCACCGCCATGAAACACGCGTAACATAATCTACACGTCATATTTATGTTGCAATTAATGTAATTAGGGCCATTACACATGAATTACTGCGTTCTTGTGACATGTAGGCCTACATAATTTCAACCTACATATCCAAGTAGTGATTTAACCATTGACGGCATGAGCACACCCATCAGCTACCCACATATTATACAGTGATATGGGGCAAACCAACTTTTTGAAGAGGGTAACTGACTCCACAGTGTCACTCACTGGTCAGTATCATCGGCAAGTTTGCAGACAACGATGCTGCCACAGCACTTGTAATCCTTGTAGCCTTTCATCGGCCCCCACGACGCGACTGGCGAACTTTACTACTCCCTACAACTCCACCTGGTATGTAATCAGTAGTACAGTATCCTACAATCCCTTTTAAACGCATTTCCTATCGCCATACAATATTACTAGTAACCTACAGTACTCGAGTGTGTGCATAGCCTTTCACCGAAAAGTAGTGCAAAGTGATAAAGACCGAGCGTACATTATGAATGGAGTGCTTGCGAGTATCTCTCTGCGGCTTCCTTCTGACGCTTCTACATAATGCATTAGAAATGCCGGCTTATTACATTTGCTAGTCATGTGCAGCTCGAGGGCGCAACTAAGAAAGTGAAGCTTTTTGCACGTGGTAACACTTGCAAATCAGTCGCTGAGGAGCCTCGCTAATCAAATTTGGCTTCTCCTGTTTCTGTCCAATTGTGGCTCGCCGTCTTTGAAAGGGGGAAGTTACCACCCAGGAATGCTGATACGCGGAAATCCATTACATGCCTGGGCACATTCAGGTCATTACACCTGTATACCGTCAAGTTGTGACAAATTGCTTTAAAAATGGCGAGACACAGGGCCAAAGTCGGTGGGTGACGAGTGCATGTTGGGAATGGGAGTGGTCCACTTACGCTGCGCGTACCATGTAGTCTACGCTTGGTTTTACTCCACTCTATCGACCCAAAGTTTGCCCATTGATAGAATAAATGCGGGGAACGGGTTGGTCCCCGGCGGGGACCGGCTACCTCTCCCGTCCTAAAAAATCAGCTCGACTAATTACAGATTTTTTTTTTTTTTTTTTGTTAGCGCAAGCTCTCTTTTCATGCATAATTAAATTTGCTGCACCGTCTCCTTTTTAAAGCCGGATGGCTCCCAAAAGTACGTTTGGTTTGGAGTGTATGTGCGTGCGTGCAACAATGCGTTCCTGATCCAGCTCCATTCATCACGGCTGGAAAACAATGGACCTACGTTTATACACTCGACATGTCTGAATTATGAGGCGCGAGTCCCCAGCGTAATTTGCATCTCTTTTGGGCCACGCAACACTGAAGCCCCTTATTCCTTCCAGGTTATACCAGGGAATTCCAAACTTGGCATCAAAACCCGTAGTTCCGGGTTTAATTGATATCATGGACTAGATGCCTACAGCCCTTATCGTGCTTCATAGACATTGGGTGAGGGCCTCTCCAGGAAGCGCTCATTACGGAGCAGCACCTAGTAGCGCAGGCTTGTTGATACAGATTCGGTTACTGGAATATCTATGGTGTGACATGCGCGATGTGGGATCCGATATTATGGGAGAAGGAAGGAGGCGTTTTCTTAGGATGTCAGGAGCGAGATTTTGCATCTTGGAGGCCTGGGACGATCTGCGGGACGTGGGTTGCATCAGGCGCAGCGCACTATTTTCATGCGAATGCAGTTAGGGGGGGGGTTTAAAATATTGAGCGAGGTTTTGTAGTGTGGGAGTTTCGACCAAGTCAGAATGTGAATTACACTGCGCGCCTATAGAGATACATCCTATATAGCTTAAATCTGCTGCTTTTTGATTGGCCACGAGATGCATAGGGCAAGAGCCTTCGGGCAAGGCTGTGTTTGGGTCACGCCTTACCATGAGGTCATTTTCGCCTTTTATTGTGCGGAATTCATGACTGCAGGGAAGTTATCAGATTTGTGCATGTCATCGAGGAAGGCCACCGTTCCAAGTTTCTTGATATGGTCTCAATTAGCGAGGGTGGACATGCCAAATGTGGCGAAATAAATTGAAGCTCGCGGCTATAGTTTTAGTAAAGAAATAACATGTATATACTCCCAACTATAGGCGAAGGTTGGCTGAGAAAGACCAGGAATTCACTCAATGCCAGGGGTTTTTATACCAGCAGTGATGTACAGGCATGTTCTTGCTTTCGGATATCCGGATTCCCACGAACGGAATGCCTGGATTTGATTTATGCTGCAGATCCGTACGTTCCTTGGGCGTGCAGGCATAAATTATCCGGACATTTGCAGCCTTTTAAGCTCCAGACTTTCAATAAAATGTTCCCCCCGCTTACAGTGCATGAGTGAAAGGTGTGGTGGTGGTAGCTGTAACCTGTGGGCTATGCAGGTAATTAATTGCCGCTGCTTTTGACCATTTATATCCTAATGCTGTGTTATAAAATTATGAAGAGCCGTAATTTATGACGGTTCTAGTGGCCGCCTCCTCGAACCACCGACATACCTGCAAATAATTTATTGTGCTCGACCTTTTTCAGCAGGAATGTTCTGGCCATGTTGGCATGTTACAATAGTTAATCCCTGCTGGACAACTACGCATACCAGGGACCAACTGCGTAGCATTTTCGATAACAGCCAGCAATCAATTTGAACGTGATTTGAGCTATATAAATACCTATGAGGCCGTACCAAATGGCCGCTTCTGCTATGGTCAGTGTCCAACCTGATAAGGCAGCAATAGGTCGGACATAATCGTTATGAAAGGGAGTGTGCCGCGTGATAGCAACAGAACTGATAAAGACAAACGCGCGTGATATGCATTATTTATACGCATGTAACGTACGGCATCCGGCATCAATCCTGCGTCATCATCCTCTCCAACCAAAAAATTCCTGCGCCCAACTATTTTCCAGTGCGATATTGCTCCATGTGCAAATTACAAAGTAACGAAGTGTGGCCGGTGTCCGATGCTTTGTTGTGTGGGAGCCTGGGCTCGGATGGCGAAAGGCAAAAAGGCGTTTTATTGGAAATGGACTCGCCGACCTTTCGCGTCTCGTTGACGGGGAAAATAGTAGTTCCCACTATTGGGTTGTTCAATGGCGCAGCGTCGATCGGGAGAGTACAAAACCAGGGGTGTTCGATATGCAAATGAGGCCACAGGATGTTAACCTTGTGCTGTTATCTGGTGGGATGATATTGAGATGCGGTATTTTTTTATGGATATTGATTCTTTGCCTTAAATGTTAAAGACGGGGCTAAAACGATGGGTATCGGAGGTGGGGTGGGGGTGGGGGGAAATCCGCGAAAATCCCAGGGAGGAAGGAAGGCGGGTTATTTCGTCTCCTGCTCGTGCGGAAGATGCAAAAAGGAGCGTATTGGATAAGATGCAGCAGTTTCCGACGTGGTTCTGACAGGTCGAGCCAGACTTGGGCGAAAAAGGAATAAGTTCTGCCATGCTCCGTTCAGTAAATTACATTCGAATGTTAGTTTTTTTTTTGGCCGAATTTTCCTCGGTTTCCATTTTGGTTTTTCTTACCTTATTGTGCGATGTAAAAGTCAGGGAAAGGCGATATATTTGCCATCCTTCCAGCCGAGGTCCAAGGGACTATAAGTCCGAGGAAAAATCCGAGAGCGGTCCTGCTGGCGGGCTATAATTTATGGGCTCTCCCAAAGTGATTTTTTGGGGGCAGTGGTCGGCCACTGGAAGGTAGTGCCTCTGTGGTCACTTAATTGCTGCGACAGTGGTTGGACCAGCCCGAATTGATTGGATTAGGATATTAAAATTTGGAGGAATTATTGTCGGGGATTTTTTTTTTTAAAAGGGCAAAGTTCCATTAAGTTGAAGCTGGATTAAATGACACGGTTCTGTGAGTTTAGTCAGCGCCGTCAATAATGCTTTCATCTGCTTTTCCAGAGGAATGTTGGAAATGTTTCTGGAACTTTTCATACTCAACCAACTACTGGCCGGTGAGGGAATAATGTAAGTGCAACCGACTGTGAACCGGTGCGAAAACTAGTAATTAATTTTGCGTGAATAAAAAGCTTGGCAACTCTTTGGATGCTCAGTTGCCGTGTAGTTATGATTATGCAGTGCAGGTTACGAGTATCGTATATTTTTTGTTGAAAAAAAAAAATAGTCGAAAGCTAATTCTACTAGGACCATTATTGGATATCGATAAGTGGAGGACCCAGACATCTTTGTTGAACTTGCTGTGGATGTTGGCAGCAGCCAGTAGCACAGTATAAGCCACTCGACACAGCGACCTGGTGCCCTAACCAGCGATTTTCTTATGAACCTAAGGTCGGGGACATTGATGCGATAGGTGCACTCGAATTGGTGGGAGCACAATAAAATTTGGAGGTGGGTGGTGGTCCGATGATGCATTTGGGGGGCGAGCGCGGCGCACTGCTCTGTTGGTATTGATCTTCATTGTCCCTTAGCGGGTTGGCTAAGGAGGTGGGAGGATGGGGTTAGGGATGGGGAGGTAGAGGGTGGTAGGGCTGTGGCGGAAGACAGGAGACGAAGGTTCGGAAAAAAAAAATGGGCATGGTTGTCCCCTGAGGGTCAGCAACACCACCCTTTCCGAAAAGAGTGTTCCCAGGTGGTAGTTTTCGGAAAGGCAACATGTTGGCCTGGCAGGCTGGCATCAAATGCTCGATAAATCTCGACCTTCTTGTCGGGGAGAGACTGCTGGATTTTCGCAATTTACACATTGATTTCGGCTGACCCTTGTGCAGTGTGATGTGCGGGCTAGCAGGTGGCAGTTACCCCGAAATTTTTGTAGGGCATTGCCCCGTACGTGTGGCCGATAGATGGCGCGGCGGCTCGATTCTTCTATTGGTGAGGCGACAGGTGGCGCAACTTGCGAGGCGGTAGATGGCATCACTTTATGCTGCTTATCGGTTGCATTTTGAATCAAAAAAAGATAGTAGCGAGAAAAGTGGTCCATAGCTGAATCGATTAGAATCATTGTTATGGCCCAGTAATTGGAAACAGAATTTTCAATATTGGTTCGTTTTTTGGGGGGCCTCAGGACATGCATATTGGATATGCGAGTATGCGGGCTGACATGGAGGTAGATGTGGTAGAGGTCGAGTGGCAGGCGGATTTATTTGGGGCAGCTAAGAAATTCCGGCTAAGTGTGCGAGGAGGCAGCAGATCGATCTCTTTTTGGCTGGGCAAAGACGGAGGAAAAGGAGAAGAGAGGCCTGGAGTCCCAAGTTGGAGCTTGGAGGGAATGCTTTTCTTCGGGGTTCCCAACTCTTATTCTTTATCTCCCCTTGGCTTTTGCTTCGGCAACCGGAACGTGGGGGATCCCGGCTCGGAACAGATATTGGGGAAGTGGAAGAGCACAGAAAAAGAAGCATCTTTATACAGTAATCCCACACTGGAAGAGAGACGGTTCCGGTGATTTTCAAGAGGAAGCGTAATTGGGCGCGAATCCTGCCGATAGATGGCAACACCTATAGCGGTGCCATCTAGCGACTCAAGCCGTACAAGGACGTGTCCTTAATATACATGCAGATATTAGAAATTCCGCTGTAGTTCCCAATGGTGGATACATTGGGGCAGATGCACAGCCTCATATGCCAGAAATTGGCAGCAGGCCACCCCCATGTTCAAATTTCTGGTTACACTCTGGAGGATCGTGACACGTAGGGATAATTCCCAGGCACGGATTAGCATGCAGGCTGCGTTACAGAAAACTTTGCGGGCACCCACATGTGACTCAGAGGTTGAAGTTTTCCCCCTGTGTCGCTGCGGTAAATATAGAATTAGGAGAAGAAGTCGCAGGCTCCGGGACCCCCAAGCTCCGGAGTGTTGTCGGAGTAGGTTCAATGCACGGAATCCCCGGAAAGAGACGTAAGTGGTGGAGTTGGGGCAGCAGACATGAAAAGGGCCAATGAATGGTCGGCCGGCACGAACTTTTAAACGGGCTTTCCTGATGATAATGAGACTAATCGTTGCAAGCGAGCAGGCATGATCGCCGGTTGTTGTAGTCAAGTCCGTCCGGAGAGGAGACTTAATAAAGTCGGCAATACGCAAAAAGGTGCAACCACAAAAAGAAGCTGCCATGGAAACCTGGTTTGCCAAACACGGTCACGCTGCGATGTGACTGACGTCAGATTAATAGCCACAAGAGCTGCGTGTGCACTGGCCAGAAAAGATTTACCAACCCTGTTATTTGAAGCTCGTTTTTCAACTAGTGGATGAAAAAAAAGGGGGAAAGGAGCCCCTTCAATCGAGTGGCCGATAAATTCCCGCGAGAAATGCCAATTAGGTGTCCTCAAAAAAACGATGATCCGAGTATGGTCAGTATGATTCTAGAGTATCGATTAAGTGTCATCCTGGGAGGCCATATTTTAAAATCCGGCACACTTTATGATTTGTGGTCGCGTGTATTAAACGCCTGGTTTACAACGTGGAGCGAATTATAAAATTGTGTGCACAAAAAGCGTATACAAGCCGTATAGTCGGTATTTTGGGTAGGGGGACCGAAGGCAGGATAAATTATGTGTAAAGTTGCGCCCGGAATGAAATTATGATTCTAAAACTGGAGCAAAACCCGATGGCAAAATTTGAATACGAAAAACAAGTGCGTATTTTTGCACCCAGTTACGGTCATTAGCATGGCCTAGACAAAAAGGGGCAGTCGGTCACGAGTCACTTTGGAGCACTTCAGAACAAGGGCTGTTACCATGGCGACTCACCCACACACGTGGCATCTACACCCACACAGTGTAGGTGGGGGAATAAGAACTTCTTGGGGTCAAAATGAAATAGATTTTAGGTCGCTGAATCTTGCTGAGGGAAACTCGACAGTGTGATGGGAGCAGCGTTATTAATCTGCGGGTGTTTTCACTCTCTTAATTAAATTTGGGGGTAGGCTGTTGAACAGTATTAATTATACGGGATGATGCCCTTATCGCAGTTTTGCAGAGAGGGGGGGGGCGGAGGTAGGGTGCGAGAGGGGAGTTTAAGTTATAGTGTTTTCCCTTGATTGCTCAAGATGCCGGCAAAGCTCGCGTCTTGCTATGGAGATGCTGTTTGCAGATGATGAGAACTATAGGGAGGCCATGGGAAAAGGAGGGGCAGGCTACAAATTTCGCAGCACCAAGCAAAGCGGTTCGAGTGTCTTGGAATGTGCGTGTAGATGCATGATGCCGTGTCCGGATACGTGTTGTATCTCGGCTGGGATCTTCCTGCACATTTGATGGAACAGGATAGAGCTCGACCTTGCAGTCACATAATGTCAGTTCACTTGTTGAGACAGAAATAAACGACCAAGAGAATACCAGGTGACAATCGAAATTTTGCTCTATTTTGTTGCAGCCAATTATTGTAGCGGATTTTGCGCTAATTTATTGACTAATATAGCCAATTAGGGTGGTAACCAGGATTCCATTTCTGAGGGGATTTGGGTTCAGGTCCCGCACACCGCAACTTGCTAGCTTAAAATGTAATACATAAGGTATGCGGAGGAGTACTGGGGGCCTCTCTGGAAATTTTGCTGGGAATTAGCAGTGCAAATATGCCTTGTGGTGAAGGCTGCGGATGTATTAATTTTCGAGGGGATGGTTATAGCCAAGAGCAAGGAGGCACCGATCCATTGTAGATGCCCGTATTAAATTACAGGGGCACAAGGGCCCCTTCTTTTACTAGGCTCGTCAATGGTAACGTAGGGAAATAGTTGGTAATATTACCCGGCGTTCACTGAATATGCGGGCGATAAATTCATGCACTTATTTCAGGACTCTGGGGGCGTCCTTTTGCAAATAAATCTGATTCGTTTATCAATCACGGATTGCATCAGAGGGGAAGATTTTTCCCCTCGTCGCAGTGGTGAACCGGCGTTTGGCAAACATTCCTCCGGGGTGGGGACGTAATTGGCTAAATGAAGAAAGAAAAGAAAACAAGAGGAGTAGCGGTGCGCGCCCAACACCTTGTTTGTTTTTTCAATCCCCCCTAGGCGGGACGGCCTTTGCCCTCCGAGGGACTTCCTCTGGTTCTGTACAAGTAACCTTAATTACAAGTATCTAGCTGTTCTTTTCTGTGCTTTTTGTGACAACAGCGCTTTTGTCAGACCTCAGCTAAACTGCAACAGGTCCATGGTTATATGCAATGGAAGGAAGGGAACTTTTAATGCAGTTTGTGGTACGATATAACTACGGGGCTCATTACGTACCAAAAATGGCTAGAACACGGTTGAGTGAGATTCGCGGAAATGGATTGTCGAGTCAATATTGACTTTTTATCTTGATGAGTCCGCTTTTGAAGATTGAGATTAGTTTGGATAATCATCGTTCATTTGAGGTAGTGAATTAAGCAGCTTCTATGGTGTGAGGATAATGACTCGTGTAGGGTCGCTGAAAGTGGGGGGTGGGGGTTGGAGGGGGAAAAGAAGTTAAGGTTGAGGAAATTTGGAGCAGAATTGTGGAGTTTCGACGTTAGAGGGCAGGGCGGTATGCAGGCGGCGTTGGGGATGGATTTTCCACCGGCATTGGGCGCCAGATGGTGGGCGCTTTCGCCCTACGAGTGTGGAAACCGAATGATGACGGGGACGAGAGATGGCTCCAGTGGTTTTTTTTGAGGGGCAGGAAGAAAATTGTGACAAAATGGTTGCTAGATTTGGCTATAAATTTTTTAGTGGAGTACTTTGAGAGCAGTGACATAATTTAGGGTTGTAACCGTACTTACCCCTTGATAGTGCGGGGTATTCTAAGGGTTCCTGAAATTGATTCCTTTTTTTATAAAGCATATATGGAATTGCCTGGACATGAAAGTGGACGTTTTTATTTGGCTTCTGTTAACCCGGAAGTTGACTGAGACTCGATCAGAAAAGGCAGGACCATTTGGACAGCTGGTTGGTATCGAACTTATAGGCCAATATATGCTTATTCTCATGATTTTGAGTAACCGCGATCATTATGACTGAACACTACTGTTACGATTATGTCTGATTTGAAAATCACTGTACCATATATGTTATGTAAATCCTATTGCGGAGAACTCACACACAATATTATAGTTTTACAGAATGTATAAATTTTGTTGACGCATGATATAGTAAAGGCCCGAAAATGTTTCGGGGAGCATCGTGCTTTCCATCCCAGCTGGGTCGATATTTGGAAGAAATGGGGCTGAGGTCGTCGCCATTCTCCCCACCTTGAAAATGTAAAATTTACTCTCGTGGAGGACACATACGAGGTGCGGTACCTTGTCGTTTCTGCTTCGTAACATTCATTGTTGAGTATTTCTTGCTGTAAATTGGCAGTATGGAGCGGTGGTGTGTGACTGTCACGTTGTGTTTGTATAATTTGAATATGCAGATTTGTTTTAGTGTTATGCTAGCGGAGAGGCAGAGATTTGCCAAAAAGATCTTGAAATTACAGTGTAGCTGCTGCTTATCGCTGTATTTATGTTGCTGAGCAGGGGCCTTATTCTGTCAGGGTGGGTTGGAATGGTGAAAATGAATTCGAGCTCGGTTTTAGAGGGACTGAATTATTGTTTTATTTTGATGAGGATTATTCAGCTGGTTACCAGTAAATGCAGCGGAGACCAAATTGCATTATACATTTTGTTTTCATTGGCAGAAACTGCATTGTCAAAATAAAATTAATGTCAACAGCAGACATCGATCAAATGTGTGGCAGAACGTGTGTCAGGCCGTGGAGTCTTCCTTTTCCTATGGAACTTTGTGGTTGATCTATACAGTTAGAAATGGAGACTATTTAAAAAAGAGAAGTGTGTTTGTAGTAAATTAACAATCGTCGCTATCAAGGCGTAAATAATAGGAACATAATGAGTTATGTATGTCAATGAGAAAGAAGTATAATTTACAAAGTGCTACAGTGCCGTTTATTGAAGGGGGGATGCATGACCGACCTTTAGACATGTGCACATCAAATCTGCAGTCGCTAGCGTGAGTGCGTGACTATGTCAACTTTTAAGAAGTCCTTTCTGACGCCTGTAGTAAACCTCTGTGAACTGACATGTTTTCCAGTTGCACTGTATACTGGAAGCGGAAGTTGATCGCAATGAAAGCTACCAGTTATCATCCTTCTGAAGCATAGTTTCGATTGAACCTGAGACACTGCTGTATACAGACGATGAAACTTTACATTCGGATGACTTTTACGGCAGTACCGTAATGCCATATTTTGACCAAACGTGAATGGAGTGAAATTGGGCACATCATTTCTGCTAAATTATTTTTTATTGCAGAACATTTTCATTTTACGAATAAGGTATAATTCTGATTTCTTGGGATTCGAAAAATAGTGCAATGTTTCTGAATTGATAAAACTGAGTAGAATATGCAGTCGGACTTTTCATACCGTAACCCAGAATAACTTCTGCAGAGGATGGTACAGTATAATTGAATGTCTGGGTCAATGGCAGCAGTGCCCTTTAAATTTCTGGATCCGAAAAAAAAACAACCCTGCGCTAATTCATTAAAAATTAGTAGAATTCACCTTCCAGGTAATCGATTCGAAATGCCAGTGTAATTATTTCAGGAATATCAATGCCGTTCCGCAAAATAATGTTTGAATTCTCCTCCGTTCTATTCTGCTATCCCTGCTAATGAAGTAAGGCAAAAGCTTTGGGGGAGGGACCTGAAAATTCAGGGAACAAAAGAAGTGTATCTCGGGCATTAAGTCAAAATCTCATTTGCATTTTCTCGGGGGCTTTGTAAAGCAAGTAGCTGCGAGTTGCCCAATTAAAAGCGTGCATGACGGGGTAAAAAATGTGTATGAATAGGAGGCGAGCTTTTGGCACGTGGGATTGTGACTGCCAGGAAGTTTAGGAGTCGACAGATGTCGCCTTTATTCAACTTGGCAAACTGATTAATGAAAACTTGCATTCACCTGGGATTATTTAGGCGCGGTGCAAGTCCAGTCGGTTAAACTGATGGCGGAAATATTGATTGCGCGAGGGAAATTATCCACCCTGCTTTTTAGGGGAGTCCATTCGGTATAGGCATTTTTCGGGGGGTAAAATAGTGGTGGAAAAGCTGGGGGATAAGGGGGTGTAAATATCACTTTCGATGGGAATATGGCTGTTTTTTTTTGGGGGGGGGGGGGNGGGGGGAGAAAATAAATCACGTTTGAAGGACATATATGTCAGCTTCATATAGTTTGGACCGTATTGAAATTGTAGTTAGCGGCTGGTTTGCCATCAATCAAAAAATCATTTGAAAAGTGGATGCGGAGATAGCCTATATCCTCTTGTCGGGGCATTACTTGCAACGGGCCCAAAAAAGTTGGGGTCAACAGGCTGCATCCTCCCCATCTCTAAGGTATATAAGCCAGCTATCCGACAAGTTTAGTAGCCATGAAGAAGCCAAGCTTAGTTGAGATATATGAGTAGCGTAACTCGAGGGATGGCCCTGTTTGGTCCTGGAGGGGGTGCAAAAACTCTGGGTTTTTCCCCGACCCTTCCCAACTTTGGTCAGAAATTTCCGTATCACTCGAATTCATATCTGAAAGGCCTAGAAGGGAACTGGGACAGTAATTTAAGGGTCGAAGGGGGCAATTATGTAGAGGCACCAAAGCCTATTGACATTAATCAAAATTGTCGGTATTGCTCACCAGGGGGCCATTGGCCGGGGCTCTTGAAACACTGGCAAGCCTGGAGGTGCATCTTGATTGCCTTTATATGAATATATACATCTGGGCGTATATCGTCGTTCCCGGCGCTCTATTTCCACCGGCGTCAGCCTGTATCTGCGTATTGGATTTTATATACGACGGGGCTTTAGGGAGTAGCCCCGGATGTGTGTCAGTGATTAAACTGGAGAAAGTAGGAAAGGCAGGCTTCTACCGCCCGGGGGGTGTGATTATGCGCGTCTGAAAATGTGATAACAGAAGCTGGGGTGTATATAAATCCGCGTTACTAACACTGTCACACCGTCTGGATCACCGGGGCTACGTGTCTGCCTAACTAACTCCGGGCGCTCCGGATTCATATTTCACGAACGGTGAGGTTTGAAGGAGGTATTGCCAAGTCGGGACGCAGCACGCAACACTTGGCTGATAGACTTACACAGGGTGTAGAGGGGGGGGGGGGGG
>KZ537972.1:59321-89648 GCA_000934665.2 Catajapyx aquilonaris
GGGGGGGGGGGACCATGCCTACACGCACTTCCTCCGGATGCTGTAATCTTGATTGGATTCGAGCAGGGCCGTAAAAGAAGGCGGAAGAACGTGGATCTTCCCTCCCATCCTTTTTTCGATTTGTGTATAAAGTGCAGATTGGATGCGACAACTGCCCCGGATCATGTTTGACAGGGATACGTGGGGGTTTGGAAAAGAGTTTTTGCCGATCGCGGAAGAGACGACGATCATACCTGGAGGTTGGGATTCGGATGGGTTGTCCGGTTGTGTAGTAAAATCCCAGGGCGATACCCGTGGAATATTTTTTTGTAATAGGTGACTGACGGGAACAGTGTTCACTTCGGGGCTTACTACAGTTTTACACGTGTTCGGTGCTAGTTGTATGAGGGAACGGGAAGGGAACATATGAGGTTCCAAGTGATCAAGTTTAAAAAATATATATTCCTAGTATATATGGGATGTTTCACCATTTAGTTGATAAAGTATCTGAAATATTAGGATTGTGTTAAAATCATCTACACTACATGATATCGCTAAAACTAATCACAAATGAAGCTTCCAAATGCATAATCGTACAGTTTTTTCGAATAACGATCCTGTGCTGAGTCTGCAGGTGATTAACCCCAGGGATCTACTATTGAAGATTATACCCGTTTCGAACATAAAAGGGCTGGGCTATTCAAAAGTGATGAGCAGGTATGATAAGTTTTGCCATTAAGCCCCCCTCTTTTTTATTATTTTCTTTTTTTTTTTTGCTATAGTAAGGCCGTCCACTGTCGAATGAACGGGCGATAGTGCGTGCACCCTTCTCATTAGATCCGCGCTTATACGGTCCAGATTCAGGAATTGCAAATTCAGCGATTCAGGTTTGAATTCGTATTCGGAACTCGAAGCAATATAACAGACCGTCAAACGCCCCGCAAAAGAGCGAAAATGAACAGTTCACGATCTGGAAATCCTTTTCGTTTCTAGCTCCACCTTTTTTTTTCTTTTTTGTATTTTCCGGAACATTAGAGCCACAGCTGATATTAATGCGCGCAGGGGGAAAGGGAACACGATTGAACGGCGCAACTTTGAAGCGAAGGAAGGAAAAGGAAGCGGATCGTTTCTCTTCCGCTTTGACGGCCGGTTAATGGAAAGGAGCAGGGGAAAGAATGACCAATTTGGTATCGGATTACAGCAATGGCCGGGGCCACGTCGTTACCCGTGTCACACTGCACCTATTGCAGACCCCTGCCTTGTTTTACGGGCTAGCCCCTCTAGACTGATGGGGTCCTGACCTTTGCAGACCATTATTGGATCGAATTGGACGCACCGAGTGTCCTTTTCCATCATTTTCAGGTGTGCATGGAGCAGACGGAGTTGTTAGGTCGTTGGTGGTAAGGCTAGGTAGACGCGGTGGATATTGAGGTAAAATTTGGGGGCTTATCATGATCCTTCTGAGTACAAGGGTAGTCCACGGATATGGCCTGCGGAAAAGGGCTTATCCGGACTGTTCAGGGCATTCCTGCGTGACTTCCAGGATGAAACGTATCCGTTGAAAATTGTAGCCTCCGTTTGCGAGGTAATCTTGTAGTAAACAACGCCCCTATTTACTTGCTGCTGTGGAGTCTGGGGAACATGTGATGGAGGGAGGAAAAAACCAGAGCCCCCTTGCTATTATTAATTAGTTACGGTGGAAATAGCTCTCGAGGGGACCTTGCACGTGGACATCGACAGTGTCCCTCCCCCTCACCATGAGACCGCAGTTTTATTCGGAAGGGAGACGTAATTAGGAGGCTCCATTTTCTGTTACAACATCCACTCTTCCCTTACCAAGAGCTTCCCTTTGTGCCATCAGAGCCAAGCCTATATGCGTCCTCCTTCGCATCTTCGACGTGCACGTTTTTGCAACGTTGCCTGAAGGGCTCTTGTGCATTGTGCGGAGAAGTGTGATAGAAAAGTTGCGTCCCTCCACCTCCTTTGAAAACAGAGATTGCAGATGCGACAAGTTGTAAGAAAGTGTCTTAACAAGGGCCATCCAATGATTGGAATTTAAACTTGTAAGCAGCTTATATTTTTGACAGTCCACTGTTTCAAAGCAGCTACTTGCGAAAAATGTGGATAGCCAAAATGTATCCTGTGTTTGATATTCAGGTGAAAAATTCACCATATTATTTACTACCTATAACTGTGCAGAATGGGCAATTTTTTAGCCTAATCTAATCATGGGCATGGAGAACTACTTGAAAATTCGCAGTGGATAACGTGGAACATTTTGGCGTTTGAAGGATATGGATGGACGGAATTTCAGGAGGTGAAAAAAAATTTCATATCACCGGTAGCACTTTTTTTTACGATCGGCTGGTTATCGACTCAGAGGTCCAGCTCAGCACCATCTTTCACAACGAACTTCGCTGGAAGTGCTGGAGCCGTTTAATTTCACTTTGCAAATATGCATGGCGTTCAACCGGGCTGCATTATGTAGCAACTAACTGGAGCCTATCCCCTGCGTACTCACCTGAAAATTAAAATGGTAATTATGGGCCCTCTCAAAGGTGGCTGGAAAAAAAATGTGGGGGAAAATATTCAAATTTCTAAATGCCAATAGTAATTTTTGGCCTCTTCTACATTTCCATCCTTAATTCCCATTTCACACAAGTTGCCGCGTTATCACTCAGTTTTTTTTTAAAGTCTCCCATAGGAAATCCCCCCGTACATTTTTTTAAACTCCCCATCTCCACCCTTCCTGGTTCTACTCTCGGGGAAAGGGGCGTGATATATGGAAAGAGCGGCAGTGCTGATCTGCGAAAATGGTCCATGTGTGAAGGGGAAGGTTGGCTAACTCTCTCTCTCCGGGACGAGGCTTTTCCTCCCTGTAGGATTATTCTGCTTTCAGAACCAGGAGCCGAAAAAGGTTTCTGTGGGCGGAAAATTTCGGAGGCATGGTTTTACGCAGCACATGTCAGGAAATGGATTTAACGCGCGGCATGAATGCTCCCGTTTGTGCCGGGCCGAAAGAGGATTTAAGACCTGAACACTGGGCCAAGCTTTTCCTATATACTGGTGTAAATATACACTTGCTAATTAATTAGGTAATGCGGCATAGCTAGGGCACAAATTAGTTTGGCTGGCGATGCGAGCCTGTCGGATGACTATTTTTTATTCGCGCACAAACAGTCCGAAACAGTCCATGTTACCATATTCCCGTAGCGTCCGATTTCATTTCGCTTGACATGCTTCAAAGCCATGTGCGTGGTGCATTGGGCGTGTGGTTCCAACTGCGGGCGGATCGTTTTCCCCCTCAGTCTGCCCCCTAAATAACTCGCCGAAATGGAATATGTCATAGGGGGCCTAAACTTGGGACACTGACCATAATGCTATGGGGGCGAGTTGGATAGAGGGGACCAGGGGACGCTTGAAAATCGAGGGGGGGATGGTGCAATATGGTGTCTTCGCAGGCGGTCGTATTTGGGGTTTGGACTAGCGGATACCGAACTTTGGGCTGTGAATAAGGCTGGTGCATCTTCGGTTATTGTGGTTCCAGATTGTTATTACAACTATTTTATAGTGCTGTGCCAGACCCGAAGCAAACTCGCCGCGTCGTATGACGTAAATCTTGATATTTGTACAAACTGCATTAGCCTATTGATTTATATCGATTACTACAGGAGGGTTAGGCGAAAATGGGGCGACAGAATGCTGGACCGAAAGAGACTTCGTGTGTTATTTAAATAGCATGTGGTTGTGCAACGTGACGCCGACCTAGATCTGTAAACGTGACTTTCCAGTCGTTCCCTTTGTTGGTACAATCCAATTTTTATAAGTTTACGTTACTAATTGCCACGCGAACTATTTTTGGCGTAATGTAAAATAATAATAAGCTCCCATGTACTGTTTGCGCCAAAGTACAAAATTGCTGTTGCTAAGTATAGCGAAACAAACGACTTCCCAGAAGAAAAAACAAACTTGGTATGAAACTGGTATTAAATAGGACCGAAATAGGATTAATATAATAATACTCTCATTTAGATTAACGGCATTAAAATCCGGGACGTTTTAATAGGCGGCATAAAAGCATCCAGTATGTGGAATTTATCGAGAACCGCATGGTATTTTGCTTCTTTCTACTCGTACAATAAGCTGGTGCAAAACTGAATGAGTTTATATACCGCATATAAGCCTGGTATTGGAGCCACATGAGATAATGCCAGGCCCTATCAAAGAGAATCTAATTTGACAATTTAGGCAGGGAAGCCAGTTGCAGCAGGGGGGGGGGTCTCCATTTTTGATGGCGGAAACTATAGTTTCCAAATTAATCTGGAAGCACGAGGGTGACATCGTACGTTTGTGTCGCGGACCATTTCGCCCTCCCTTTTCCGAAAGTGAGCATAACTTGACGATATGGATCTGCCACTGAGAGGAGGATTTCCGGCGAGAAGTTGAGATGATCCTGTGAAAATCCGGCTGGAATGAGTCTGAGGGATAAAGCCCAAAAACGGAAATGTGGGAGAGGTTTTTTGGGGGGGAACCGGAGGCTATGTGCGTGTATAGGCAGCAGGCTATACCAAGAGCACAGCATTTATTCATTACTAGTCATCATGGAAGCCGGCCGGTAATAAAGAGGCTAATGTGGGAAGTTGGGTTTGTAGTTGAGCCCTAGCTGGAAGTCTAGCACTCCATTTCCATCCACAAGCTCGTGCTCAGTGTGCAAGTTGGCTTTGCCCAACTCGGGTGCTTGTCGGCATCATGGATCGCATTCGGTACGAATTAGGATGGTGTCGCACAGGCCGTCGCCTCTTGACGAGAACCGTCGACGGGGCGGATTTAGAGCCGGACCGACAGCACTCTGTGGCGCTAATCCGGACGTCATTTTCAACCTAACCGGATAAAAAGGATGGGGAATCAATCGCCAAATCCGAGGAGGGGTGTTGACAGTACGAGGCTGTACCGGATGGGCAGTAGTTCAATTGCGTTACCGGCTTGTCTGGTGGGAATTACAGATGGGGTAGTGACGAAGTACCCGTCGAACATCCGTCTTCGATCTGGACGTATATAAACATTCGGAGCAGTTTTTCTCAGTATTGGCTCAGGTTTGGTCTATATAGGCGCCGATTTGCTCTTCCCGTGGTTTAACAAACCATGCATTGTGGGCATGGTCTTTCTATGGAAACCATGACATGAGAGATCACATGACCTGTCAGTGCACTGCATCGATTTTGCGGATAAGCACATCACTTGCAGCATGCAGATGCAACCGCTATGCACTTACCCAAGCCGCTTGTCCTCAGTAACCTTCCCAACTTTTTTACCCAGTCGGTCTGGCCCAAAGAGGCGTATGTAACGCAGAAAGACGAGTCAATATGGCTTCCGGCGGTTGGAAGAAGACGGAGAAATCAATCTTCTTTTGCTGCACTGGGGAAAGAAGAGCAGGCCCTCGGCGGGGGTGTAGAAATGATGAAAACTTAGTCATGACCACAGTCCACTTTCGACATTTTAATTACAGCATTGTTAACAACCCGGTGATTGCGCCGCATTTAGGAGAGGCATAAAGCCATCAGGAGTGCCAGGTGCAGATTCGAGTGCTTTTTCATACAGGAGCAGGCTCCGTAATTAACTTTGGTACATTTCCATGTGCTGTTGGAAACAGTAAATCCTAGTTGGGGGTGTCGGTGGGCCGCAAGTCCTCCCCATTCCTCCAATGATCCATTCGCGGAAAGCCATTTCTCCGGCTTAAATCTAGCGGTAACTCTGCCCGTGAGGGAATTTGTCCGACCAAGGGTGGGAGGTATTAGGATAAACACGATTATAATGTATGGTTGCCTGTGGAGAGGACTCCCGGAAGGAAGCTGGCAACTTAACCTTTATCCGGTGCGGTTTGGAATCGAGATTTTGTCCTGGGAGCGGAACAGACTGCTCTGGAGCAGGATGGTAATGCAATCTGTTGCCAGTGTTTTAAGTAAGGGTGCCACAACCGGCTGTAATTAATTGCATAAATGAGAATCACTACATTTTGGAAATTTTCCTGAAACTATAGACAGTTTCGTTCTAACGTTCCTCCTTTCTTTATCTAACATGCAAGCTCAGCTTAATATATGGGAGGAAAGGCATAGCCTTCCCTTGCACCTCTTTTTCTGAAGGAATACGTGGGGACTGGTATTTGGGAGGCGCAGGGAGGCGAGTAGTTTCACGTTTAAATGTGTCGTGAAACCACAACCCACGAAAGAAATGTTACCTTTTACTGCCATTTTACGCTCGGGTCACAGTAGCCCCCGTGTCGATTAACTTGATGGAAAGCAGTATACACGTAGCATTAAAACTTGAGCTACGTGGGAGGTGGAAATTTGAACCGGATCCGGAGCTTCAGGTTCTATAAGGTGCGTAATGAGACTGGCAAGAGGAATCGGGTTCAAGTGTTTATGGAGGCCGTTTTTAGGGAGCCGAGGCAATTGAGAGATTTGTTTTAGTGATAGGTAAATTCGGCGACAGTCAGATGAATTGATTTTTGTTGATATGACCCAAGCCAGAAGAAAGGTTCCTAAGAAATTGAGTGGTCAGTGGCGGCTCTTCCTCGTGCCCGCGTGGAGATGAGATCAAGGGGATGTTCTCTGGAGAGGTCGGCGTCCCCCGTCCGCGGCAATTTGGACCCAAAGTCCTGCGGGCCGGAAAGAAATGGATCCAAATCTCAGGGGCCGAGCCTCGCCTTTGTGTACGGAGCCGTGATGGAAAGCTAATTCACTCCCACCCAAGCTTCCCAACCCCTCCTCTCGAAAAGTGAATCGCATGAATTCTTCATGTATGGACAGTAGGGATTGCCTTACTAGCCAGTCTATTTTTTTGGGGGGGGGGAGCTGCCATATTTGTCAGCATCGTGTCGGTTATCCCACCATGAGAGAATATACTGCCTTTCACCCTTTTGCGTTGAATATGGCCGGAAAAAAAATGTGGGATCAATATTTGCACTGTGCCGTCTGTTATCATTCAGATATCAAAGGAAACATTGGAAGCTGGTTTTAAAAATAGGGGGAGATGGAACAATAACGGTGTAACCTCCTCCCCTTTTGCCCCCGGAAGGATCATTATATGGGTTGTAAAATGCGGAAGGTTCTTTTTTTTCCATTGCAGGTGTGAGTTACATGTGCGTGGAATTTCTTTGACTGGAGGAGCGTATCTTCCGTTGGGAAATTCAAGGGGAATTTGACTTTCAAAGCGGGATTGACGCGGTTATGGATGGTATCGAGTAGGACCTCGGAATTCATTGCAGATGGAATAAAAGACCTGAGCACTTCATGGAGCCGGGACCGGTATTGGAATATGAAGTGGGAATTATCCGGTATTGATGTGAAATAAATGCTTTTCGCACACCCTACTTTTTTGGAGCTCAGTTAAAGCGGCACTTGCACCAGTGGATGTGCTGGTTATTCCAACAATGGCTATTGGAGAGTTCTGAATAAGCCGCCATGATAGAGTGCGACAGTATCAAATTAATTGCGAACTTTACATCGATTCCCTCTTGCAGCATCTTGATAATAGCTGTTGTAATATTTCCTTTTCAATCGTGCGAGCTGGCAAGTTGCATTAATATAGAGTTGCATTTTCCCTCCTGGCTTCAGTGGTGCTCGAAACTTTAGTGCTTTGGATGGCAGTAATAAGAACAAGAGAGAGCCTCAAGGATTCGAGGAAAGCAAGGAGCTTCCATGACGAGTGGAAAGGCAGAAGTGCTTTCTTTTTCAAGTGAGATTACATATTCTGTGTATGCCTGATTCTATAGGGCCATAATGTGGTAGAACAAGGGGCATATACGACGGTATTGCTACATAAGTCCGTTGTACTGAGGAATTTGGGCAGGTACGTGAGAGGATTTTGTGCGGATAAGTCGGAAAGTGGTTAGGCCGAGAATTGCTCTAATTTCTCTTACGCTCCAGTTGACTCATCTTCAGAGGTAATGAGGATAAGGCTCAGATCTCGGATAGTTTGCTAATGTACGTGGCTTGAGTATAGGTGTTGCCAGGATTAGGTCAATTTGCTTATCGCTATGTAGATGTTAGTGGTGTAAATGTTTGCTTGATAATGGGGATTCACCAGTACATCAAGGAGAACAGCGCATACCTTGCTGGCACACTCTGCATATATTACCCGAGACGAAAGGAACAGCTGGCAACGCGCTTAATTTGCAGTGCAGCAGCGAGTGGTGCAAACGATAACATTCCCAGTTATGACCTGCGGGGTTCTTCTGGGCTCTGGGGCTGCATAAATCGTGGGCAACTGCGTCTTGAAGACGGTGGCCATGTTTGGCATCAGCAAAGAGATGACCGGTTGGCATGGTGCTCATAATTAAACTGGCGGTTTAATTAAGCCGAAACCTCCGCATGGGGCAAGAAGAAGGCCTGATTTCGCAAGTGGAGATAACTGCGTTTCTCCCCCTGCGGATAAGGGTCGGGTTGACATTTCATTTATATTCCAAGCTTCGTATTATTGAGCGGCGACTAATTGCAAAACCTGCGTGTTCATCACCGTCGTAATCATACCTGCTATGTTTGGGGCATCCCTGTGGAGGCCTGAATATTGCATCGTCCTGTTTGATTCATGAGGAAATGAGCAGAGGTGAGGAGGCTTTAATTTGCAAACTGGCCGACTTTGTGATTTGGTCCATTGGGAGGGGTCTAAGGAAGGCGGAAGGAACAATATATAACAAGGCAAAAGAAAGCCATTCGTCTTAATATTCCTGTCACCTTTCGGTCTCTAATCGGAGTTTCCTGGGATGCAGGGCTAATGCGAGTCTTTTTCTCACATCACCCATTTCTCTTCGTCGTTCGTAATCACGTCGATTTCCTCCGGGGACCTGCCTGGAAAGTTGCGAGAAAGAAGAGCACGGGAGAAAGGTCTCGTCCTATCCTGATTAATAAAACCAGCTTTGTGGCAGGGTGGGGGTGGGGGATGTTGAACGAGGTGCTGCTTTTTCACGACGTGGGCTTAAATTCATATTTTTCCGGAAGCTCCAGGATGAAAGGAGGTGCCCGTGGCAAGAAGACAAAGGTGGTTCCCAAGTGATTGCTTAGAAGAAGAAAAAAAAAATGGGGGGAGGGGGGGGGGTATTTCTTTTGCGCAGGCTTTGATGTTGCACTGGATTTACTTGCGGAGGTGGTTAAATATTCTGTTTGAGAGTAATTTTCACGCCTTACCTGATTGTTATGAACTACCAAGTGCTGACTGGGAATTGGGTATCCTGTCTGTTCTAATGGATATTAATCAGGAGCTTGATGCTGCAGCACCAGATTAGCTGCATGATTGTAATGAACATTTGCACTGCAGTGATTGCGGAGTGAATAAGTAATGGCAAGATCACAGTTTTTGTGCTGTTGATTGCGCAAGGTGTCGAGAAACGAACCAGATTTAGCGTGTAGGTTTTTACATGAAAATGTCATTGAACTTTAAGGTCGTTTTGACTTAATGTGAAGACTTAATGTAAATTTTTTTATTAGAAATTCAAGTACTGTGCAACTTCTGCGACAAGGGGAGAGAGGGTAAAATGAACTAATTGATTTGATCAAGACATGTTGGGGGGATGGCATCGTTGGGAAGGGCGTGGATAATTAAGTGAATTTCGGGGCTTTGCCCTAAAATCTAAAGACAGCGGCATTGCTTATTCATTGCCTGCTCCGCCAAATACACTGGAGGAGCTTGTTAGAAATTGAAAGCGGTCCATCTATTGCATACTTTTGTTCCTTATATTTCGTCTCCTCCCCCTGTATTCCAGTCCCCTCTCCTTTCATTCTACGGGATCCGATGTCCTCTGCATTCCAATCGGCTGTTTTCCCCCGCCGTAACGAGTTCGCATGCAGAGTGAAGTCGAATTATGCTGAATATTTCGCGCGAAATGGGTGCAATCTTGGAAATAGCCGCAAAATGCGGGTGCTTCTGTCGAGAAGCGTTATACATTAATGAGTATCTTACGGTGTCTGTTTGACCTCCCGATAGTTTGTATAGTATCTTGCAGAGAGAACTGGATGGGATATAGTCTTACAAGGCTGGCTTCTAGCGATGAAAGGATTCGTGGGATCCATCGTGGGTGGAGCTATAGCTACTGGCTTTTTGATCCGAGGTGCCTCTCGACAGGAGACATTTCCGACAAAAGCCCACAGATATTGACATCTCACACAGGGAGAGGGCGTTTATCCGGGGGAAGAAAGTTTTTGGAGCCAACATCGCGCCAATAGTTCCAACTTTGTAGCGCACTTTGCGCGGAACTTAACACCACTTGTTTTATTGCTCCAGAGTGCATTTTCCCCAAGTGTTTACGGACCATTTTAGCCAGCATCCCCCTCCGAAGTCCCCTCAATTGACACCTTATCTCGTATATCTCCGTGAATGCTGCAATTATTAGCACCGTCTATAATCTGGTAGCTGGATATGGACATGTGTTTCTCACTGACATTTGAAGCACCTTGTATAATGTGATTATTAGAAATTCTGCACCGGGTCTCGCACACAGATTGTGGAAAAGGAGTTTAATTTCTTGAGCAGGAAATAATGCATCTTGTGTGCCTGGCAGGAAATGTCTGAGATGCGTAACGCGACCAGAGTGGCATTAGTGCGGCATAGTTAGATATCCTCAATTCCCAGTTTAATCACAGGTGGGCTCGGTAATGAAGCGTTGGATGGAAAATGAAGATGCTCTGGCGGCTTCCCTCCCGATACTTAATTCGCAATTGAGCGGCCGGAAAACCTTGCCTCTTGGCCCCCGTCTCCTTCCTTTCCCCAATCCTCCAGAAGCAGAAGCAGCCCCCTTTCCCCTTGTATGTTATAGGCGACCGCCAATTACCGGCAGGAATGTCCTCTCCTGGGAGCAGTGCAGAGGGAGGGTACTTGCGTCAGCATGCGCAGGAAAAGCGAACGAAATGAAGGAAGCCGAGCCTGCAGGTGAATTATGCATTCGTTCAGGCAGAGGGGGGAAGCTTGTTTTAAGACCACCTTGGCCCTCGCTGATATGTTGCATCCGGATCAAGTGAGAAGCATCTGGCTACTCCCGGACCCAAATGGATGGCTATCCAATCGTCGTCGTATGCGTTATTCAGCGGGATCGAACAATGTGCAGGGCACTGGCTAGGTTCACGCACAGGCGCGCAATTCTATACAGAGTGAGTCAGAACATCCTCCAACTTTGCCCTTTGTTCCACATAACTACACTTGAACCGACTTGAACTGAAGCCGTACACAAGCACAAGCATAAACGCGGAATTCAGGCTTAATCTCTGCCAGTGCCAGACTATACACACTGTATACCCGGCCTCTTATTCCAACGACAAGCAGCACCGCAAATGGAGTTCAATTAAGGCTCCCATCAAGCATAGACCATCGCAGCTCATCGGGGAGGAAAAGCAGCTAGAAGGGGAGGGGAAAGGGAGAAAGATCCTCTTTCTGGGGGCTTCTACCAAGTTTATAGCTCATGGCAGTCGCAATCCCTCAATCAGCATTCCGAGTGCTTCGTTCCACTGGATACTAACTTCATCCTACCGCCCCCCAACCCTCTTTTCCGGCTTGGCTTTTCTTTGATTGACCGACCCTGTCAGTTGGGGCTAGGGACATCCTCACTTTTAACCCGACGACGACCCTCAAAAGATGGGGCTGGACGGTTTTCTTGGCTCGGACAAGATAAAATCAGTCTCGTAAGCTGGGTACGTATAACATGGAGCAAGGTCGTACGTGACAAATGAGGTTTGGGTTAATAAGACTAATAACAATGAAGTAAGACGAGCTTCCTTTTGGGGAGGGTTTCGGGAAAAGCGAAAGTCCTCGCCGCACCCCCCCCCCCTTTTGAAAGGTGGACAAAAGCGGAATGAGAGACTTGTGCCGGCGAAAGCACTTCTGCGGCACAATACATGCAGGCGAACTCCAAATGCAGGCGAGCTTTGTGAGTCGGTCTCATCCATAACGCTACCTTCAGCGTCTTCCTGCCTGGGCCTTTCAAGAGGGAATATCGGGACGGCGCCATTTTTGCAATTAATGAGAAAGGCGGGATGTGGCTTCTTTTGCAGCAGGCAAACTTGATGGCGCTTTTGAATATCGGGAAGGATTACTTCGGGTCTTAGTGAAGACAAGCGGCAGGCGGGTGAGGGGGGTTAGATGCCTTTTTAAGGTAGGGTTTTCGGTAGTTTGCATCACACTGCCATCGGTTCTCGCACTTTTGGCGCGTTTTGTTGTCAGCTAACAATCGCTGGGATTATGTCCCGTATTGTCCAAAGTTGGTGAATTACAAGGTGTGATGGCAGGTGTAACATCTCAGTTGCTAGTCGTGTCATCACTAGAGAGACTAATTTCTAGCTGCATTTGATAATATTACTCTTATAATTGTGTGGCTGTTCATTAGTTCCGCATATATTTACTGCAGAAATCATAATTAGCAGAGTTACATAGCTTGAGGATATTGTCAGGACCTACCTCGAAACATGGTAGCAATTAGTGGGAGCGTTCTCCAGCAGGATTGACTAACAGGGGATGGCACAGTTATTTCTTCGCCCCTTATTCGCAACTGTGCTAAAAATCAATGGGCTGCTTCATATGCATCATCCGAGAAGATCCGTTTTCTTCCATCCATTTATTTTCCATTTCTTTTGGGAGAAATAAGGAAGCGAGGGGAAAACAACAACGGGTGCCATACTGTTTGAAGAGACGGCAGTCGCTGTCGCGAGGCTGTTTCCTTTCCCTAGAAAACCCGTCGGCGCTGCAGGGGCTCTCCTCTCATCATATGAAAAAAAAGAGAGAGAAAAATAATATTCGCGAGATATATTCGGAATATCAAACCCCGCGATTTTACGAGTCCCGAACGGTGTAAAAGTAGAGGACGACTAGTCTGAAAAAATCCTCTTCTTTATAGCAGCCCCCTAGTACTTCCTGGAATCTTAGGCCCTGGCCAAGTTGAGCAGATAGAGTGGAGGGTTGGAGGAAAGGCCGCGGGTTCAGTGGAGTGAACAAGTCTCTCCCCAGCCTTTCTCCTCAATTTTCATTCCTGAGCTTCCTTCCACCTTGCGCTCGACTAGTTAGTTAACTCCCGAGCTTTGGGTTTCTCTCCCCACAAGAGTTTGAAGGGGGGTTGGGGGAGGCTGTGGGTGGGGAGGAAAGTGAAAGCCTACGGTCAAATACGTCCACTAATTTAATGCCCACCGCTAGTTGCGCTTAAGGAGTGGAGAGTCCCGACCTCAATTTCGATGCCGCTGATAAACACAGGCTCTGGAAGTGGTAGGCGATGCCAATAGTATAGGGGAGATAGGCCTGATATTACAGAAGGATGAAGAAGACTTTGTGAGACTCTTCGTCTTATCATCCGGTTGCAGGTCCTCATATCGGGTACCTCACTTTGATCTCCGTGAAGCTTCCCTAGAGATTTCGAGGCTGAGGGACAGGTGGGAATGGAGGATCTGGCCCCTCCAAAAAAGAGGGGAACAAATGGCGAATAAAAATAGTCGGGGCTCCATGTAAACATGGGACGAGAGAGGCCATTTCAGATCAAAAGAGTTTGGGACTCCCGGTATGGACGAGCCCAGGGTGCCTTTGGGACTTGGAGACGGAAAAAAAACGACGGCCAATGAACGGCAGTTCTCGTATGACAAACATGGCCCGTAGCGGTTGTTCCTGAAATGTTGGCAATAAGTGAGCCCAAGTTGCCTACGTGCCAGGATGAACAGAAGCTGAACTGCCCCTGTAATGCTGGCAATTTGTGAGCCAAGAGAGGAGCATACGTTGCCTACATGTCAGGATGAGCAGAAGCTGTTGGTCTCTTGCGGACTAGCAATATTTTAATTTGACCTGAGCCCTAATGCTATGCAATTGGTCTTCGTACAGTGTGGCGTTGAAAGCACTGGGGGTAGTGCATTGCATCCCTGTTCGGCGTACGTCACATGCAGTCATTCCCCAAGGCAGCCGTGTAGGCAACATTGGTTCTAGGGCTTTTATCCTGATATGGCGTAAATTACCCGCCGCGGCCGGGGGGAAATTTATTGGGCGGAAACGAGTGTGCGAGCTGGAAAGCAAAGGGTATACTTTTTCGCACTTGGGACCCGCTGACGGAGATGGAAACCCGGGAATTAAGAAATAGATCTGCTGATAGTGATAGTAGGAATCTGGCCGGCATATGAAGGGGGTGGAAGAGGGCGCCTCCCTGAAATCTGGAGATGAGGATTGCGGTTGAAGCGGAGGAAAAATGAGCGACAAATTCAAAAGGGAATGGCGTCGCTCTCGTTTCTCCCTCATCGAACCCACTCACTTCAGATATGATTTTCCGGGTGGTTGGTTTCCGGAGGAGTATTTCGGCCCTTTATTCCTGCGGAGAATGCAGGCCAACACAATGTATGAGGGTTGGGAGGCGGGGGGGGGGGGGGGGGGAAANNNGGGGGGGGGGGGGGGGGGGGAATATAACTTGTGGTTTTGCCGAGTTGCAAGACTTTGGGGGGTAGCAAGCTGGCGCACAATGGCATGGAGTTAGTCACGTTCTACGTCGGTGTATACCTGACTGGGGCTATAGAATCGTTGGGGATTGATGAGGAGGGGGAAACTGGGATGGTATAAGAACTTCTCTATTATTTTGTACATTAAGTTGACCGAACCGCTACTTATACTGACCATACTTGTCATGGCACACAAAGTAGAAGAATAGGCAGAAGTGGCAACTCCCAGAGACCGCGCCTTAATCGGGCAGGAACCCCTTGGTAATATTGCGAATGGGAATTGGCACATCACCCCTGTGTCTGGGAGCTGTGCGGCTTTCTCATGGCGGCTGCGCTGCAGGGCCCCCTCCCGTGTTCCGCCAGATGTGCCCAAAAAGATAGTTGGCCCAGGTCCTTGGCAGTGTCGTGACCTCTCCAGCTCCGGTGTTTGGCGACGCCCCTTTATTTGGGGCGCGTCTGTCTCGGACTGCGATACGGGCAGTGCAGTGACGGATTTCCAATAAGTGTCTCCGAGTGATTGTGGTATTCGTTCCCGTTCGCCACCAACGGGGGTCAGCTTGAAGTGACAGCAGCTTTCTTTCCCTTCCCAACATTTTCTCCGGATACTCTTTTCCTCCCGCTCGCGAAAAAAGGTTTATTGAATTCTGACTCATGCTTTGAATGCCCATTGTCCGGCTTTGGGTTGATTTTGGTCACAATGGTGCCCGTCCTAATTAATCGGGCTTGTTAGTGACGGGAGAGACTCGTGACCCGGTGGCAACATATGGCCAAAATGGTGCTGATTGAGGACTGGGTGGGTATATATACGTGTGTGGTGGTGTGGGGTGGTGGGGGAGTTTCATCTTGATGCTGGAGGCGACAGGCGTGGATTGCGCGCGATGTGCACAGCGCAGCACCTCCTCTCCGACACGGTACAGTAGTAGGGCCAACGATTTCGGCATTGATCTTCCAGCCTGCCACCTGTATGGCCGTGTGTACTGCCACCGGATAAAAATAACTCCGACACGTCTCCGGTCCTGCCCCCTTAAAAAAGGCGGGCGCCATGTGACATGTGTGTTGCCGGGCCATGTGACTAGTGATCGGATTGCTCAAGGTGTAGTGTTTTGAAAGTGATAGTGTGTGCGGGTGGTGTGGTGCAGGAGCAGAATGCCTGTGCTTTTCTTACCCAACGCTATGGCTACCAACGGCTATAGGCTACTATCAGCCGCCGGAATGGATACGTTACAATCCTTCCTGAAAGAACATGGCAACGAGTGCATCCGACAATTCGTGCAGGTAAAAAAAAAAGCTGATATTCTCTAAAGGACTGGGACGAATGTGTTATCGGAGATGCATCAGGATATCCTATGCATAACTTACTGCCTTTTTCCGGGTTGGAAATAGACACGTTTCACTGTTGACATCCAGGACAGGCGGCGTTCCGGGATTATCCTGGAGGCTACCGTGTGTGTATATATATCGACGGCAGGTTGTCAATCAAGAGGAAGCATTGATTAAAGGGGGCTTTGGATCTGGTTGTGGCGGGAAGGCTTGACGTAGATGCGGTGAGGCCGGGGAGGAAGTTACATCCCTCTCGGATCCGGTGCTTGCCTTGCATTTATGCAAAGGGAGCCCTTCTGGGACTTTGTCATGTCAACCTAACCTTCCGGGGTACAGTGTTGTGGAACGCCAGACGTAAACGCCGCGGTCTTGTTGTTTGTGTCCTTCCAGCAGACTTGGGGAATATGCGTGTTTAATTATTTGTGGGGCTACAGGAGTGAGGCATATTTCTTATAAGCCAGTTGGGCGGAAAATAGGAGGGTATATGTCGGGAAACTGACGTTTTCTATCAGGCGAAGTTTTTTAAAGTGGGAATTGTGCCAAAATTCGGCCGATAGTTGATCTTGGCTTGAGGGAACTTTTGCAGTGATTTCAGTGATTTTCAGTTACCACTGAATAGAATGGAAGTGTCTGATTCTGATTGATTTAATCAATGATGCACTTATCGGGTGTGTCTTAGTGCAGTCCAAGTTACAATGCGTTCATTTTTATGTTTTGTGGATGTTATTTTTGGAAAGTATATGTGAATGTTGCTAGTTTACGTTGCGTTATCAATTTCAGCACAAGCATGCCTAATAGGCTCACAAATTAAAATATTAATCATTTTCAACAGACTGCGCGTCCTGCACGTACGACCTAATGTCGGCTTATAAATGGTCAGGTACTTTTTCCCAAGTTTTTGCGAATTTTAAGTGTCACAGCAGTGTGAAATCCACGAAAGGTCTAGAGTTGAGTGTCTCTCTACACAGCAAACAGTTCCGGTACCGGCAGTGAAAACGGGAATGTTCTTACTACAGTGTCGGACTTAAATATTTATACCGCGTGCAGCTGGTGCATGTACGAGTAGCAATCAGAGAGTTGACTGGATGCTTCAAATTTAGTTTTTCTCCCCGGTCTGGAGCACACTTTGCTATTTACTACTGCCCCGGTCCCTTTGCTGTTGTCTTGTTAGTGAAACTTGTTTAGCCGTCCTTTAAATCGTTTGAGTTTGAATTCAACGCGTGCAGTTACTCTCTGAAAGCGGGTGCACATCACATAAACATTATTTGGGGCACAATAAAGCTGCTCTGCGACAATACTAGTATATGATGTTGGATTTAATCGGTATAATAGAGCACATTGTTGCAGAACCCTTATTGTGCAAAAATAATGCTTACGGGAAGTGTACAAATATGTAGCGGGACAAATAGTTATTTGAATAGTTAAACTGACTTTGGCTGACTTTGTTATTGATGTACGAGGCTGATAATGTGTGGGTGGTACAAAAAGTCGGAAATGTGCTGATGGAAATGTCCGACATAAAACAGCACGCGATTTGTGTGGTTTTAACGAGATAATTCTGCATGTTCGTTGGAAGTTGCCGGAGTAGTTCGGTCGTTACAACACAACTTCTTCTCAACGTGTGCCCGCAGATATTTTATCAGGTGGTCCACGAATTGCTGAGAGATAAAAATAATTGTTACGTTTAAGCCAATAATATTCACAGCGGTTTTGGTATAAAGGCTCTTTATGAACTACTAACTGCACTCAATTAGCAGGAAAACATCGACATTTGTAGTCATGTTGTGATTTGCAGTCGCATTTTAACATTTTGCTCCAAATTATCCTTTTTTGGGGAAATTTTTATTACCACGTTAATTGAAAGGTACAGTACATAGCTTGATCAAATGAAAACGAGAATTTTGCCATACAAAATTTAAAAGCCAGTATAGTGAAGATGTACCTTTCACACGTGATCACTTTGCAGTGTATATAGTGAAAGGCGAAGGGATTGTTTGAACTCTGAATTAGCGTTGAGTCCAAATAAAAAGGCTAAAAAATCCATCCACACCAACAACCAATTCGGCATTAACAGCAGCCCATCAAGCAGAATGACGGAGATAACTGTCACATTCATGAATTTATCGATTATGCCACTAAGGAAGCGGTACTAACATTGCGACATTTTCATTTGGAATGCATACATAATTTAAGGGAAGTTGTGTTGTGTACTTGCGTAATTTTAATGCGATATTCACTTTAACGTGCAAGTGATTTTCTTGCAAATCAGCAAAAGACAGTTCTGTTCCTTTGTGCCATTAAATCCCTCTCCTAGCACGTCGTCTTAATTATCTGCAAAACCTTTGATCAACAGCACTGAACGAAATCCTTTTCTCATTAAATCTCACCCCCTCCTTATCTGATAGTTAAGTCATCTTACGCAAATCTGACAGCCGTTACAGTTACCCAACGAAAAGGCAACAACATATCAATCAACCCATGCAGATAATCGTGTTACTCACCTGACAGCCGCAATCATGCAGAGCACTCCTTGCAAAATAATGCCTAGCACTTGGTTAAGGCCCGTCCCAGTGTATCCGATAGTCTCGAGAAACTTTTGAAGACCCTTCGGGGGGACCTTTGGTATTTTGCGAAAAGGCTGTAAACCGCATCAACCCTCCTCCGTCCTCAGTGCGTGGCAGCAAAAGTGGGCCTTGACTTAGTAGGTTTTCCTGGAAGGAAAATGAAAATCCTTCGCTCCTTACTATGATAAGGGGGTGAACTGGAAGTAAGGAGATAAAAAAAATAGAGGGAGGGGGGGGGGGAGATAAGGGAGGGGCGAAGAAGTGAAGTGGAAGAGTGGAAAATTTGTCGCCCTAGGTGACGTTATAAGGGAGGATGGGAAGTTTGTGAATACGGGAGATCATAAAATTCATGGTGGAGGGATTGAGATATGGAACTTGACGCCACCGGGAGTTTGACTATGGTTGCTTTTGGAAGAAAAAAAAGAAGAGAAGAGGACAAGGGTAGCAGATGCAGATGCCTTTTGTTCCAGTAGCTGCGCCTGGAAAATTCCTGCCTGTTTCTCTTATTGAAAAACTTGGATTCGTCCCGCGATGGGAATGTGGCCCTCATTTTCAGAGTTGCATGGCGCGAAATGATTCGATTTGGCAATAATTTACGAGGCGGGCCTTTTGCAGCAGGGAAAATCTTTCCGGAACAATAAGAAGCTACCAAGTAATTTCTAGGAAGGGCCGGATTTTTGGGGCCTTCCCATACCTGCATGGCCCCCGCTTCCATATTCAGAAATGAATTTGACGTTTTATACATCCATTCTGACAGCCGTTAGGAAAGTTTGTCATTTCACTTCCCTCTAAGCTATATCTGCGACCATATGTAGTAAAATGGACGGTTTATGTGGCTTTTCAGCCTTGGTGGTATCTATAAAAGTAAATTGAACTCCCCACTTGTCTTCTACAAGTTTTAATTAAGCTACCGGGTTATATTCTAAGGGGTTTTTGTGCAGTTTGTTTTAACCAAGACATATTTGTTATACAGACGTATTCTCCCCCATTTTTATGACTGGGAATGTAATACGCTGTAAAAAGTAAACGCATCTGCTGAAGTGGCGGGTCGGTTTTATATTTTCTAGGAAAGCCATTCCTATAAAGGGATAGGCTGGCGAATGGTGATGGAAATGGACGAATTTACTATTACTGCCAGCTTTTTTTTCTCTCTATCCCGACTCATAGTGCGAATGCATTACTACTTTAATTGTGGTATTTCAAACGGTCCATTTCATGTCACTTCAATTACGTGATGGGTCCTTGCAGTTCCAATTACGTGCAGCGTTGGCACTAATTTCCCGTCTTTGAGATTAGGGAAGAATAGGGACTAATGAGCCGTTTTCGTGAGGCAGGCTTGAGTGCAATCTTCACGTGGAAATCCAGACGTTAGGGGGAAGGAGAGAGAAAACGAGATTGCAGAAGAGAAATTGGTGGGGGATAATTTTTCCTCTCCCGTTGTAGAAATAAGTTGTCAACAAGCCCCTGATAGTAGTGCTCTAACAAATGTTTCTCGTTTCAGGTAAGCTGCGTTGGACACCTGCTGGGAGCATGCATAGTTAAACCGACATGTGACGAACGTCATGTAGCGGTGAGCCTTTCGCTCCTGTGGGAGCTATTTTTTTTTTTTCGGACCAATATGTGCTTGAATGGGATGGTGTATTGCAGGCACCCTTGAAGGGGATGCAACCTGGTTGGTCCTCGCTTATTCACACACTTTTACGGCAAAATCAATATCGGCACGTGAGCAGTGCATCCACATTGCGTGGGAAAAGGGGTAAAGAGAAGCAAGATGCATCGATTTTCCATCCGGCGCAAGTGTACCCAGGGTTCAACGATTTTCGTTGAATGGAATTCTTACACTGGATTCACAGAGAGGTCGGGCTTGCAGCACAGGTCTAGAAGGCAGGCTGAGCTGTGAGCTGATTAGAATATTACATGCCAGGTTTTTATGACCGAACATGCCCGTTAATTACGCGGTGAGAAGGGACAGGGACAGTTTCACATCGGAGATGGGCATTATGGGTTAATCCCCGTTTTATTCGGCCCATGTGCTGCGCCTTGATGACTCCGCTGACATGCATTTGCCAGTCCCTTGGGGAGGAAAGAGCGCAGAATGCAACTAATTCCAAGTCCAGCTGGCATTCAGGTGGAAGTTCATATTAAAACTGTGTTTACCAGCGTAGATTTTCCATATTACCAGGAGGAGCCTGGAAGATGAGATTCCTCCGGCTGGCATTTTCCTGCAGAAGAGAAGATTGGTGTGCTTCTTTGGAAGGAAGGGGGGGGGGGGGGNNNNCATAGTAATTAATTTGTACCTTGCTGTCAACAGGGGAAAGGTCGAGGCAATTCAACAGGCCTTGGGTCAGATTAAGAGGGGCGGAGAAACTTGTTCTCAGGGGATGATTGGGCCCGGGGGCGAAATAATTACAACCCGTTTTTGCTAGGGTTTTTTTCCCCAGGAGTCAATGAACCGCTTGAAAAAAGTTTCAGCTCCCCCCAAAAATTGGATCCGCTTATAACTGATATTTGAGGGGGACATACTGTAACGGCCTAACGTGGTGGCAGTGCGTGTGCCGGAGCCACGAGGAGGCTTATTTATAGTCTGTTGTGGCGGAATTAACCCAGGGACAAAACAGAAATTAATTGCAGCAGGAAGCAGCGAAGGGGGCATCAGAAGCACCGGTCCCTAGAGCATAAATTTTGTATAAATGGAGATCCGGGGCGCGGGCTAAAATTTTATTTTGCTTAACTGGATTTGCAAGTGTGCGCCGGTGTGACTAGTAATTAACGGTGTCGAGGCTCGCGGGCGCGAAAAGGCTCAGGTACTAGATGTCACGGAGCGGGCTTGGAAACGTCACGTTTTGTGAGTTGACAATGAGAGCACGGGGGAAAAAAGCAGGTCTTTTTACAGTGGGATAGGCTATTCGTTGGTGTCCCGCGGGCTCTTTTTGGTAGGATTGTACAGGGTGAGCCATCACGCGGCGCTCATTTCACTAGGGACTAAATGGGGGAGATAATTAGATTCAGGGGAGGACAATATGAAGGTGCTGAGAAAGTGGTGGTATCAAGTGTGGGGATGGCCGCGGCAATTTAGTTTATGGGTATAAAGCCGGAGAATTTAAATTTGAACTGGGGAAGTTTTTTTTTTAAAAAAAAAGCATGACCTGTTTTCATAAGTTACTGTAAATAGGCTAGGCGGTGGAGGAGGCCTCGGAGAGATCAGATGCCTTGAGGGTTGTAAAAATATTGCTGGCGGTGCATTACAGTGCTAAAGGATGGCCTACTGTGTATAGACTATGTCACTGTAGCCATCTCAATTGAGGAAAGTTTTTACAGGGTGTGCATAAAGGTGCTGTACACAAAACAGGGTTTAAAAGCCAGGTCAGGTAGCTACAATGTTGTAGATGTTGGAGCTTTACAAGTGGCTATAAAAGTAATGGTGTTGCTTTTGAATGGACTTACAGTACATGTTCACATGTGTTTATGTTGCTCTGTAGCGTCTTCATAGAGTATAGTACAGTATAAGAATGGTGTGATGTAACACGAGTCAATGCTGTACATTAAATGCAGGATGCCTATTAGTCCTATTGCTGATGCGGGGTAGTGAATGAGCGGCTTACTTTAGGATCACAGAGTTCCGGGGCGCATTGATGCATTGCGGTGTTCTTTTTCATGCTAATAACCTGGAAGCGTCAGTCGATTTGCGCTTCATTTATCCTGCAAAATGATTCATGGGATAATACATTACCGGCCAACACTGGGTAGAGGGTATGAAAATTGTGCGAATGATTCAAATGGTGATGCAGTTCGCGCTGCTTTTTTGTGTTTACAGAATGGCAGCAGAAAGGTATAGGCCCCCACAGATGCGAGGGTGGATTTCATTCAACCGGGTTTCCACACCCCCCCCCCCCCNCCCCCCCCCCCCCCCCCCATTTGAAAAACCAGTCTGTTGCGGTTGCAGGAACATGTTTTTCCGTGCCTGTTGGGATCATTGCATTTCTTGTTGTACGGAATGATTCATTGAATGGCCTTAAAATTCTGCCATATTGCACAACTCGATTTGAGAATGTTGCTGATTGGCTCCGGTAGAATTTAATTCACTGAATTGGAATTTTTGTACTTCATTTATTGTGAACTTTGCTGGAATGAGACTTGCGTCAGAGCGACGTTCCAGACTAATATCCAAATTGCGATGCATAATGTAACTGATGAATATTGCAGGCAGGTAACTTATAGGTAATTCATGCTGCTGTAATCACCTTTGAGGACTGGTGCCGGCGGGAGAGTGTGCCAAAAGCGAGATGCCAACTAATAATCCGAATGCAAAACCGGTGCCAACTTGACTCCGGCGGCGCTAACGGATTTCCCCATTTTCTTTTTCCCTGGATCTCTTTCTCTTCTCATTATTTGATCAGGGCTTGTGGGGAAACTGAGAGGAGCCGCAGGGAATCGATCTGCGGTAGCTGCCGAAGCAGGAAGACGACAAAATGAAGCCCCCTACACACCCCCCCTTACCATCCCGAGGGGACCATCAAACGAACTTCCCTCAAGTAGTACCGGAGGAATCGGTTTACCTTTGCATTCAGAGACGGAAGCATAACTTCCCCATGCTGAAGAAAATGTTACTCGCCTGGAAACTTTCGATACTTTGGAAACAGTTTGAGGGGGTGGTAGGGTGGGAATGGCTGCTCATTTTGGAAACAATTTGGCAAGTTACTCATCCACGAAGCGGCCTCCCCACCCCCCACGTTATGAACCGCAGGAGAATTTGTGGCGGAAACCACATCACCTTTCGCATGGATTGATTAAACGCTGGCCAGAGTGCTGATGAGAGGCTATTTGATTTAAACGCGGCCTGGGAAAAGCGCTCCGAGGTGTGGGTGACCCGTCTCCTAATGGGGCCGAGACCGAATGACCTCTAGGTGACAAATTATTTTATCGGTGATAAATTTTACTCACGTTCTGGTGTCTGATATGATGACTCCATTCGCAAATCCACTTTGATGTCAAAGAAGGCCCAGTATTTCATCTATTACAGTAAGTCTACCTAGTATATTGGAGCTGGAATGTAGAGGAAAATTTTGCCACATTTCTGTAGGTAGACTGAAAATGCAGTCAGAAATATTTTGAGTAGTCTTAGGCTCAATTATAGTAATTTTTCACTCAATATTGCGTGATTTTTACCAGACAAATCCGGTCAATTTTTGGTATGTCCGCTAGTGATTTCTACTAATTTCAGTTCAAGTTGAGTTGTAAAAGTTTTACACCCGGTACTCGAGTACGTATACTTTCAGAGCGTGGATAAATTTCCCTGCGCAGAGCACAGTCTTGGGGGTTCATGGGTTCAAACTTCGGTCCTTCTCAAAGGAACACCCTGTACTCTCGCATAGAATTGATTCAATTGGACTGATTAAAGAAAAGGCCCGTTTGGTGCCATCAGCACCATTTTCTTTTTTTGTGTGTCCAGGGGGGGCCAAAAGTTAGAACTGCTTTCAAATGAGTCGTCTCGAGAATGACACGTCCGTGTTAATTATTCCGGTCGGAGCGTCGTAATTCCGGAGGATGTCAGGCGGACAAGAACGATCCCAAACTGTCTCCGGGATAAAGAGCATTTAAGACGCGTGGAAGATTGCGAGCGAAAAATTTCATTTTCTCCTCCAGCGGACAGAGAATAATGATGGAAGCCGCCTTCACAAAAAAAAAACTGCTAGAAAAAAAAAAGTTCTCCACATATTACCCCTCTTTGTAGAACTGCGTCAGTACCTCTTTGGTAGATAAGCATTTTCCCCGGGGTCACACTCCATGGGAACTTGGGCTCAAAAAGTGCGGGTGTTCTTGAGATTAGACAGGTGAGGCCGGGGTCTTAATTAGGATTTAGGACAAAGTCGAATGGCACCGATGCTTTAGACTCCTTCGTACTTTATGTGCAAGCGGGCATTGTTCCTCGCGAGGGACATAAAGTGCCAAAGTGCCGCGCGAGATGAGGCATTTCGCCAAGGGTTTTGCGGGGAGATTAAACGTGTGAGACTTGGAAAGGTGAGGTTACGAGCTTTCAGAGTTGGTTTTTTCGGAACGTTCCGGAACGTTCCGGACTACTTTTTGGCTGTATAATCTTCAGTCGCTTGGCTGGGGGGTTAATTTGCCTCTCCGGCTGGGGGACTGTGGACGCCCACGGGCGGATATGATCCCCAGGGCGCAGATGATGAAAATATTAGCCACTCGGCGTGATGATTGGCACAGCATTCCATAAAGGATCACCTCCGATGCGTATTCAGCCCCGTCACTCATCAGCTCGGCCAACCAACCGTTCCCCGCCTAGCCTACTGAGCAAGCCTCGTTCAAATTGTCCCCTGGACAAATTAAGCCGCCGCCATGTTATTTGTCACATAATCCAAATAATTGGTTCGCTCTGGATAATGAGCGCAGGGCACATGACAATTATTTACATAAAGGGCGCAATAACCGCGGCGTAATCGGGCAATAATGTAGTGAAGTACGGCGGACCCTGTTATGTTGTTTACATTTTTTTAAAGGTGCGGTTCGTTATGAGCCAAAAAAGTGCGACTTGGGATTTTTTGTTTTAGACCGAGTCGAAAGCAATGTCCAGCCTTTCAAAATGGCGAACGAGCCAATAAACGACACCGAACATTTTAATTATTTGCGCATCGGCCCCAATTTACTGCAGTTTCGGCAATAAAACATATCTAGCACTATCGATCCTCCAGTCGAAAAGGGTTATGATGCAAAAATATATATATAGCACCGGGGATTCTTCCCAGCATCACTAGGTGCGGAACCAATAGGGGTTCTTAGATTTATTGACGTTTCACTCCAGAACAGTTGGCGCGCGAATTAGGAAGTGGATTCTAAAATGTCGAGATTGAGCCATGTAAGAAAGGCGTAAGTGGATCGCGAGTTTAGAGAGAGAGAGAGAAAAAAGGGGGCGCTGGGAATGAAATTGGTGCGATGTCGTCGAATGGAAGGTAATTTGGGGCTTGGCCACGGGAGCCTCTCGTTCCTCCAGGAAGAGAATGGCGAGGGGGTCCGGCCCCGGGGCCAGCACCCGCATGCTAATGGGCCAATTGCACTCCCCCCAATAAGCCTTCCCGAGTTCATGCAAAAGAAGAGAACCGGGTAGCGTGGGGGGGGGGGGGGGGNGGGGGGGGGGGGGGAAGACGGCGATGGGGACCCCCCCAAAGCGAAATGGCTATGGAATTCTAATGCCCTGCGTCCCGTCGCTTTTTCTATTCAATTCCGCTTCTCATCAGGCTTGCCAATGCTGGCTCGTTTTGCAGTGAGGGAGGAGGGGCGGATGGGTGCAAGGGGAGTCGGGGAGGATGACTCTCCAAGAATCATTTTGGGTTCGATGCTATTGGCTTGGGATTTGTTATGCAGCGTGTGCTTTGGGTGTACATGTACCTGCGTTCTCATGATGACCTAATTGTAATTGAGTTGGAAGCGGATGCCTGGAAGTTCAGCTAAGCCGCAAAAATGGCGGTAGTGCCTGGCATGCAAGTAACTGTTAGAGAACATATCAGTGCAAAGTTCAGCATTACACGAATCCTGCTTATTACTAAAAGGGCTCAGTTTGGTTAAGTGACTAAACTGTTTGCATTCTCACACTATAGGTCTTCTGTAAATAAAAGTCAGCAACAAATGACTATGGGATTTTGAGATTTTAGCGTGAATTACGATCCGTTTCTATCTTGGAGCTTAGAGCTTAAGCAGTGGCATTGCTTAAATCGAGTCTGTTTTTAGTCCCTTAGATTCATGGTCTGTTGTAGATTAGCTTGGGTAAACAAATGTAAGTTCACGTGCCGTAGTATCCGTAGGGAGATTTCCATCACCTTTTTCAGCTTTTAAGCCTCGGTATTTGAGAATCAGAGTTGGCTGCCTGAAGGGGGAAACTTTTGTCCTTGCTCAATACTAAAAGGAGGACTTTCCGCATCCTCGGTAAGCTTTTGGATGGGGGTTCTACTATTTTTTTGTGGATAGAAGGGAGCAAGGGCTTGCATTTGCTGAATTCCTACCTTTGAATAGACTGTTTTTTCCCACTTTCCTTTTTTTGTGCGTAAACTTTCGAAACGCTCTGTCAGTCCGTCCTATCTGCAAATGAAACCAAACTTCTTCGGACACATTCAGCTTTTCATAAAGCCTTTATGCATTATTCAAATGCTTTTTCCTCTCTAGCACCGGAATACATTTGTCTTACTGAACAAAAAAGGGGCACGCTGCGGTTTTCGACACCGTTGGTGCTAATCATCGATAAACTATCAGACTCTCTTTTTAACCCCCTCGCCTTTGCATTAGACGCGATCCTTTACTTCCAAACGAGATACTTATTTTTGAAGCTCATTTTCCGGAAGCTGGTGGTATCAACAGATAAGACAATCCCTGCCTCTGGGAAGCTCATTTTTGCTAAAGATCTGAAGCGACTTCGATCGGGCTAATATAGAAATCAATCCCTTTTGGGTTGGGGGAGGAAAGTTGAAAATGTGCAGAGTAAGGGAGGAGGAATGAATATTATATGATTTACAGCTAAAGGGATGTGGGAATGCGAATCAGTTCGAACGATTTTGTTAGGAAAATGGCATCTGCTTATCCCTAATGTGAATGTACAAGTTTTATGAATCCTTACAGTTCAAAATGCTGATTGGATTACGGTCATTACCACTGTCCAATCACCCACGACATGGGTGCATGGGGTGGATTATGAGCTTTACCCATTTTTGCATATTTCTTACATACTTTACCCGATTAGTAGGATATGACAAGTTCAGTTCTGGAGAGTAGCATAAATGTTTTACCGGTTTTTTCCACTTTCTGTGCCAAATATGGGGTTCATATTTGCGTGGTGAACATATGTTTAAAAACGCTAATGGAACTCAAAACCTTATGTTTTTAATGAGTTGAAATCACTGTCTTTGCCACTTGCACGTATAGTGAAATAGGTTTTTCGATGGTTCTTATAGAAATGTAACTGCTTACAGTGCAAAGTCAATGCTATTTCTCATTATAGTACAGTATATATAGTGAATTCCCACTACACAAATCCTACACTGGAAACTGCAATTTGTATAGGCTTTCGCAGCATCCACACCATTTATTTTCCTGGCAACAATCCACTTTCCACCTCCTCTGCCAAGAATGGTCCCATTTGCAAGGAAAAGTGATGCCTGATAACTCAGAGCGAATTGTAATGGAGGATAGCGGAAATGGTACATCAGTCAATTCTTAGCGACATGCTCACCCTTTTCACCCCTTGGATCCGAGCTGAAGCGATGCTCAAAAAATATTGATGGCACGTATTCTGCTACACCTATTAGGCCGCATAAAAGTTGCATTCTTGACTGTCATCTGGGATGCGAAGCCATAACCCAATTTGGGAAGGCTCCAGGCGCTTCGTTTTGCCAATCAACAAACGTATATACACACACCCTTTCTCGCCAAACAACTGTAATGAACTCCAAACGGATTTGGCCCGGCTTCACATTTCAGCTCTGCACACATCAATAGGATGGTATCTTCCGAATTTTTTTTCCCCTCTCGAAAAGAGACGTATGTCTGCTGCCGTTTTTGATCAACGGTAGAGGGCAGGAAAAAGGCTGGGTAATTAAGCCGAAGTCCCCGAGGACTTGCTTACACCGTGTCCCAATGTGATTTGTCTGACTTTGGAAAGGTTGCCCCCCGTGCTACGTGTGTCGGGTTCCAATTGGTTTCGGAAGTACTGTAAGGGGTACATGGCGAGGTGAAACGCCAAATTGGGTTATAGACTACCAAATCAATCCTAAGCTCATTTTGTTGCCCTCTGTACCGTAAAGACAGCGACGCGGAACATGCATAGCGGGGTTAATTCTGCAACTAGGGTAACAGGTTTTCAACTCGATTTGGGGATTACAGTGCTGCGGGATCGGGATGCGTTTCACGATCGGCTCGTGAAAGGAGATATCGATGGAATGGGAAGTTCGAAATGCCTGTAGTTCGTTTTCTGTTACGCGCCGACTGTTGGGGGAAATGGGGTGCCAAGACTCTCTGGTTACAATATACAGTACGAACATGGGACATTGTCATCAAGTATTGTGGCGCTGCTAATGTGAAGTGGAGGTCGCTTCCTAACTATCCTGGTGACAGTGTGTGTAATGAGCCGCGTAGGTAAAGAGCTTTTGCCAACTCTGTTGGATCAGTCCTACTCCTGGTCCAATTTTCCTACCACGTAAATTCCATTATCGGGGGGGAATGGAATGGGAAGCAAATGACCCCGAATGTTTCGCTCGCTAGGGTTAATTCTCTTAGCATCCGGAGTGAGGGACATGTTGTTGGATAGTATAAGGTCAAAAGATCCTGTGGCAACGCTGCATCTCTTGTTTTCCAAAGTCTTCCATACCGTTCTATGTTACAAATGGGCACTTTGTCTTGAGGGAGAGCAGTCGGTTGTGAAAAGTCAGTTACGGGAGATCCGGTTCTCCCCTGCCCCCATATCCTGGCTCCCTTTTCCGCCATTTTATCCTCCAGCAAATATTACGAGTCCGGATATTTGTAGGGACAAGTTGTCCGGCTACGAGGGGGAAAAGTGATGGCTTCATCACAGGAGCAGTGTAATGGTCTCAGTATTTAAACTCAGCAGGAACTGACACGGGTGGCGTGGGGATATCAAAATCTAATTGTGCCTCCGGATCCCCAGCTAATCCGCCCTGATGACATTATTTTTGCTCATCAAATCATTGTCGGCGAGTCTGACATGGTTATGGGGAAGGCTTCGGGAGGATTTGCAGCAAACAACTAAACACGTCTGGGGGTTGCTTTTCGACCTGGAGATTGGAGAACGCCTGATCCTGAACCGATGTCGTCAAGGCGATTCGAAATCCTGGGGAAAGTCAAAACGCAACGGGCACCTTCCATCGGATCCAATGAAGTTTGAAGTAAGGAAGTCACGTCGGCACATTCCCTCCACCTTTCCCTCCTCTTGTCATTTTCACCCCTAAAACCTTTTCTCCGCAAATCCGGAGTCGCTACTTACGGGCTTGTCTGCGCCCGACTAATGAGGAAGCTTCCAGTGATTGGGAACCTGGGGACAATTGGCTCAAAATGAACTTGATTAGCAGAATCCTTTTTTTGAGACTTGGGAGACTTTGTGGGGTTCCGTGAGTTTGTATGGACTTGCTGAGGGAATTAGTTGGTGCTGATACTGATTTCGACGTAGATGAGCGAATTTGGGAAGCATCTTCTCTCTGCAGTTCTATTGTCTCAAAGATGTTGGAGTATGGAAAATTTTTCGCGATTCAGAAAATGTACAGACATAGCAAAACAACTGCTTTGAGGTTATTTCATGAATAATAATTTTTGTGCTTTTTTTCATAATTGTGGTGGAAGCATCGCGTTAAAGGTGGCTTTGGAGTGCGCACTTTCAGCGTAATTTGATAGCACATAGTTAGTCCAAGTGGGAACATGAGTAGCCCTAAAATAATGGTGCGGTATTTTTATGGCCATTTTACAAAAAAAAAAAAAAAAAATGCAACTAACCAGCCAACATCGCGTGGCTACATACAGTAACTGCACTTCCCAAGTTGTACTCCCAATTAGGCTGAATCTACACTAATGAGCAAAGTGGCAAGTTGACGAAATCACTGTTTTCGTTTCATCAGCAGGACCGGAATGAACAAGTCCCCTGGTGTATGTACTATATTGGTTGTATCCTCCGGGATGTGACTCCAGATGCTTGTTTACCCGCGTTCCTCCTACGTCTTGTTCGGCTGATGGCGCCGCTGCAGGCAAACACTTGAGCCTACTTCCGATTGACGCCCGCACAATTAACGAATGCCACTCCAACTGCACCTTCAGAACATGGGACGGGGTTCAGGCGCATGCGCACCTCTGGAAAATGATGAAATTCTACCAGAGTCGAGTGTTGACGTTGGGATCGACCAAGGAAAGGTTTGGTGACCGCCCGGAATCACGAACCAGTTGGACCATGGCTGCTGCATATTATTTGAAAATGCTAACTTCTGGTGGTGATGTAACAGTAGTTTTTTTTTTTTTTTTTT
>KZ537972.1:89657-120418 GCA_000934665.2 Catajapyx aquilonaris
AGTGGCTTGGTTCATTCCGCACGAGTTGCGGATTTTTAGTCAGTTTATTGGATTTGTTTTGGTTCTGGGATGGGGATGGCCGCAGCTACATGGAAGTATACTAAAAGCAAGTCCGTTCCAACTGCATGGTGGGCGGTTCTGATGGGTGCGTCAGTGTGACTTGCCTGATCCAATGATTTTGAGCTAGTCTGATTATTTGGATGGATCAGGCTGGGCCTCGTTACATAGGAAGTGATAATATTTAGTTTACAGACAGTTTAAAATGTCAGCGCGTAGGCATAAATTCTCGTCGTCTGAGAGTGCATCACATACGTCACTGGGTCCAGAAACATGGTCATAAAATGAGCACAGCATTATATTTAAAATATATGCGATATCGCCTGATTCATCGACACTGAATACTGTACTTGTGTATAAATTCATTAAAAAATTAATCGCTGCATGAAATTTATGATGTAGGCACATACAGCTAGTGCAGTGTGAATATAGTAATTTAGAATGGTAATACGAGTCATATGCTAGTCGATATTCAGATAAAAATATGTAACTTCAAAATTTCATTCCCCTTTTAATGATTTTATAGATTTATAGTTTTCAGTCTATGATCATCTGGCCATACTTGTTACTGTGTTAATTAATTGCAGCCCCGGACATGCAGAACTGTTCCCCTACCAGTATATACGCCTTGTCTACGGATAGTAATTGCAGCTAAAATGGCGGAATAGTAAATCACTCCCGAGTTACAAACTTCCGTGACGCATCCTCGTAGGAGGCAGAGTAGGATTAGGCTTGCAGTCAATCCATTAGACGTAATCTCGTCATTGGCAAGAATATGTTTTGATGGTGGATTTCTGCCCCGTTGCATTGTTGATTGGAGAGTGGTAGTGCATTGTTGAGTCCAGTGTTTCAGAACAGGGCAATTAGAGGGGACAAGTGCGTATGTGGGAGTGGGGGAGTTATTGTGCCTGGCAGGGAGGGAATCCTGATGGCTTGCCGGGTAATTGGCCAGCAGGCCGTGTTGACGCTGTGGCGTATGTAAACAGGGCCAGATTTCCAAATAACTAGCGACACCACCCACTCTGTACCCCTCCCTGTTTGAGATTCCAACGCCCGTAAAAATTCTGCCAAATGCTTGACATTGCTTTGCAACTGCTGTCCGGAACGCAGGCCGACACCATTTTTGTCAGCTATATAACCCCTACTGTATTTTTGCGATGCGGACTCCCAGTCATTTTTGTGACTGAGCATCATATTTTTTTTTCAGCCCGGGAATGGGTGCTTTGACGGCGAGTTTTATAGAGAGCACGTGGTCTCATTAGAATAAAAATGGAGGACGGCTGTAATGAGGTGCTTGAAGTAAGGATGCAGAGATTGATCTCTTTTGTGCTCTGGAAATGGGGGACGGAAGGCTGAGGGTGTGCAGAAGGGCTCTTTTTCACTGGAGCATCACAGCCTGTTTTGCAAATACGTAGTTGTACTGCACAATAGTCATGCAGCCAGTACTGAATTGGAATGCATTTGTCGATTTCATGCGTGTCTGCACGTGCCGAGGTGCGAATCCCAATTATTTGTACTTTGCTGTCAAAGCTCTGGGGCGATTTTATAGTCCTGAATATAACGCAGTGAATGGGTTTGAAAGCGGCGCCGCGGGTATCAAAAGGGGGAAAATACTGCTCAGCGGTTTTTTCACAGGAGGGGATGAAATTCAATTGTGTTTTTTTTGTTACTAATCGTTGAAAGTGGCAAAGAAGGCATCAAAGACTTATAACAACGTCAGAATTAATTATGCACTTTTAAAGCGGCAGTGCAGAAGCACATCATAGGTTTGCCCGAGGTAAAAGTCTTCCCTTGTTTTTCCGGAGAGTTAAAAAAATATAGCTGCGAATAATGTGAAAACCAAATATTTCGGAAGTATGATATTGAAATTGTGAAGGGCTTTAATTAAGTTGCTCCAGGTACGCTCTTCATATATGCAGGACTAGGATGTGTCAATAGCTCTCTTCCAACATTGACTTCACACGTTAATCTGCACCAGCCCGCACTATATTAATATAGGGGAAGGGGCTTACATAGTTATTATACAGCACATGGAGTTTATCTGACGAGGAATATTAATTTTATTAGGTGCAATTTCATAATTGCAGCTTCCATATTTTATGAAACTCTTGACAGCAAGTTTCCTCTGCCTCGGAATTTTATTTCAGTAGAGGTAGTTGTAAACACCTTTGTGTCTGTGTGTAATTCTAGGAAAGGAAGGAAATAAAGTTGCCAACGCTAATGTCAGGGTAATAAGCTTGAGGAGTAGTCCCTTAGGCAAGACCCTTCCGGCAACAAATTGGCGAAAACTTATTTTCAGATGCGAGATCATTAAGGTGTGTAGGCGAGAGCCATAATTCCTGATTTAGAAATCCCTCCGCAGTCGGTTCCAGCCTTTTTCCTATCCCTGCGTTTCCGTGGAGAACGTTAGGCAATTGCAGTTTCATTGTAACTCTAACAAATGAGCCTTGAAAGCGGGCTCCAACAAGCTTCCTAGCCGTTTTTTATTCAGCGACTTGGGCCACACGTATATCACGTGTAACACCCAGCCTCCTCCTCTTCCTTGCATCGATTTGATGCCGAAAATGTCCCTGTTCTTGGCCTTTTTTTTCGCAATTTATGTTCTGTCCAAACTCTTTCGGAGTTTCGGGTTATCGGGAAATTACTAGAAGAACATTTTGTAGGTGTGATTCACGATTAGAGAAGGTGGCGGTTAAATCTTAGGATTTTTTTTTTCTGAAAAGAAAAAGTGCGGGGGTGGTCTCTGGAAAGACGATTTATTTCAGATTAAGGGCTTTCTGAAGCAGCAGCTTGCTGTTCCTTATTCAGCTCTTTGTTGCTCGTATATATACATGGACCTGGTCCAGGTCAGGACCACTTAATCATGTTCATCCTGGAATGTAGATGACCTGCAATGATGGCGAGTTCTTGGTCAAGACTCCTTTATATCGAGGTGATAGGCTTTAGTACATGGACAGGGCTGTGCGGGAACCGAAGTCGGGAGTAATCTCTTCCGAGCCGTCGCAGGCTGTTAAGCCAAAGGACTCCCAAAAAACTGAACTTTTTTTCCCCCTCTTTCTCCTGGGTCGCCTTTTTTTTTTTGCTTAGAGACTTGGTCTGAAATGAGCACCTAAGTTCTTTCTCCCTCCCTGGGCCCGTCCTGCAATACGGGCTTTGCTTAATAGAAATCTGGACCTAGCTCAGCGGGAGAGAAATAAAAGGCTGGAGCTAACAGGGAAAGTTTTTGCCATGTTTTTGGAAACCCTAGCGTGCTCTCGATGCGTGTGATGCAGAATCGAGTGTGGAAATGACTCAGGTGTGTCATCATGAGGTTAATGTTGGTTGGTCTTGCTTCAGTCCCCCCAGTCTGCCATCTTCTATTGCCTCGTAAAGCCCTTTTATGGGGGGCGTCGCAATTAATGCCGCGTCTTGTTTGTGACAATATCCATTCCCAAACCCCCATGGTTGGAACGCTGATGAGCACTTGTGATGGTGGGCAATGCCAGGACAGGATGCATCATTTTGGTGGTACCAATCCCCATAGACTTGATTTTGGGGTCGTGATGAAATTTGGGAGGGTGGCCCATTGTTGGGCGGGGTCAACTGCCCCGGCGCCTAAATTGGAAGGTGCAGGGTTCATGGGTTGGCCAAAAGAGGGGCGGTGAAATTAGAGGTTTAAATATGTGTGGAATGCTTTTGTACATTGCGGTTGCATGTTGTATGGGCAGCTGGGCGTTCATTATGTTTATGAAGCTGTAATTTTGAATTCCAGGATCCTTAAAATGAAAATACGGTTATGAGTAGTGTAAATATGGGAGAGTAGGAAGGGGGGTGCCGTGAAATGAAAATTTTGCAGAGCAAACAGATCAAGGGCAGGGAGTAAATCAAGTTAGCCAAAAACACGGAAACTCGATCCCACAATGGAAGCTCATTCATCATTCACCTGACCTTTTAACAAATTTGCTTCCAAGTCACAAAACAAACTATTGAGGGGAAATTGACTCGAATCTGGCAGGCTGAAAATCAACAGCCCGCAGGACAGTCGCGAAATTACTTTCCCTTTTTGAATTTTTCAGGTCAAATTTTTTTGAGGGGACCAAGAGGATACGCCCTCATTTTTTTTTCGATTCCTGGGAGAAGTTAGGTGCATTCCAGGCGGGGCTCTCCCTCTGGGTATGAAATATTGCGCCCCGGGGTTTCAAAACGGGGGATATTTCAAGGGGGCACATGTACATTAACTGGTGGGGGCCAACCAGCCAGGGGGAGACGACCATAAAGCATCCCCTTAAGTAGGCTTTGTCCATTTGGCCCCCCTGAGCAGCTCGCTTGAAATTAAATGCACGCACGATTCATAACCAGCCAGCCGTGTTTTCTGGCGGGTACCATTTCCGGCCTGGCGGTTCCGTTTATTTGTCATGTGATACAAATAGGTTCCAGTATTGATTGGCATCCCATATAGTTACGCTATGTAGATATGGACGTTTATGTGACATTTGATCGGATTTATGCCGTCCGTTCTAGTGTGTACTTTGGGGGTACATAACGTAGCGTTAATGAGCCAGTTGCAAGCTACTGTAACGGGAGGGCATTTAATTATCTTGTAATTTATAAAACTAACGGAAATTCAAGAGAGCTGATTACCCGAAACAAACCTCCATATTGGGCGCATGGGTTCATTATGGAGTGTGTCGCGGTCAGTGCCCGAAGCAGGTGCTGATTGCCACTTTTGTAATACTGCCAGTAGTTTACACCCGCAACTACAGGCGTGAGCATCGGGTAACGCAGGCAGAGTGTGGTTGTTTTGAATACAATGTTTTATAAATATTGCTCGAGGACACAAAACGTCAGCTTTTCCAATTTTCTAAAATTTTTGTGTTGATATGGTGGGCATGTACCGGACAGTCGTAACCCTCGTGTATATGTATGGTCATGATGCTGATCCATCTGCTGGCTCGTTTTATACCCCAAGTTTTATCGTCGCGGGCCGGCAGATGAAAGTATACTGTGGTTAGGCTTTGTCGGGGAGTGTCCCAAAATAGATATATCCGGAGTCACCCCCACTCTCCCAATTCCCAACGTTCGTAATGGAACCACGGGTGTGAAGGGCAATTATTACCCCCAGAGCCAGAGAATGGGGGACGGGATAGTGTTGTTCACACGGTTTAGTTCGTGTCATGCACACAACCGGCAGAAGGTTCTGTGCTACTGGCGCCGCCTAACCAGTGGACAGGGGGTTTCCTAGTTTCTCCGGAAGATGTCGACGATTGCGAGCCAGGGTTGCGGGAGGCTCAAGTAACTCAATCGACCCAAGCCGGATGCAACCCTGCTGGCCTGGGTACAATGTGTCACATGAAAGGTGCAGGTCAACATCCAAAATTCAATTCGTGATGGCCCGTGATTGCGGCTGGTGGTGCTATCGATAATCTTTCGCCGCCTGTGGTTATATGAGAAATAGGTGGAGTCATAATTATTAAGAAGGGGTGGTGCATTGCCGCAAATTATTTTTCACGTTAAAGCCGGGTTGTGGGCGTCTAATCGAAATTAAGTTCATTAAGGTTGGTCTGAAGCCAACATGATTACGAATGTAGAAGGATTTTATGGCGGTTAGAGGGGGGGGGGGGGAAGGTGGGCNGGGGAAGCTGGGCCGCTAAACTCTGCACCATTATCCCTCGATAGTCTGCAAGCCTAATGGACTGAAAACTTCACTCCCTGGTAATTCAGCCTGCGTTTTATACAAATTTTTTAGCCCCTTGTAGTTAACAATCCGCGGGGAAACCTCGAAACGCATACCTCAGTGCGGAAGGCTGGCTCTCTCCCCCTCCTCATCCAGCTTGTAATATCTGGGCATTTGAATTAATGGACACGATTTTTGTAAACGAGGAGCGTGTGGAAGATATTTTAGGTCGGTAGCCAATCGATAGTGCAGCAACTGTCGCACTTCTCTCTCTCTCTTTTTTAGCCTGAATTATTCATCAGCTGGAGTTAGAGCGTGGCGGTCAGATGAATATTTGACCATTTACCTCGTGAGGGTGTCAACACTGGCTGAAAAAAAAGGTGTCGGGCCTTCTGATCGGTCGAAGTCTCATCCCCGAAGGTGCCAAAATGACATCTAGAAATGCCTTCCACAATCCGGACTACTTTTTTCCCGTGCCTGTAACTCACACTCCGGGGAGGTGACTCAATAAGGCAGGAAGCAGTGATGAGGACAGCTCTTGAGAGTTTCATTTGGCGCAGGACGAGTCTCTTGGGGGTGTGCCCCCCTTAGTATATATCCGGGGGAGGGAAAAATGTAATACCCGGAAAATCTGCGAGTGTGGCCGTTATTTTGTATGCTGTTTGTCCCCTCTAGCCCCCTGCTTGCAAATAGATGGGAGCATCAGTGGGCATCTCCCCTCTCATAATTAGGAGGCGGATTAGGGTGCGGGGTGAGAAGAGCTGGTGTTGTTAATGCCAGATCCCCCTAGCCTTTTCGCTTATTATACTCGCAGTGTGCACAGAATTTTTAGGCGCAAAAATTGTGTGCAGATCGAGGAACCATAAGATGCCCTTTTCGGCATGGTGGAATCTGGGAGTTCTAAATCCGGTATACCGGAAGGCTCCCTGGAGAGAACCAGCGTTCCCTCCCCCCGGAAAATGTCAAGATGTTATGAACGTCGGTTCTATAGACTTCTCCAGCTTGTATGCCTTCCGACGCCGAGGAATTTGGGAAATGATCCTTGATATTGAATGGAGGCGAGGCCATGAGGCTCAAATGCTGGGATAGGGGGGGACTTTGCCATCTTCAAGAGCCCGAATATTTCAAAAGGAAGTGTTTCTGCAATGTGCCGGACACGTGTACAGTACCGGCCCAAGATTTTCAGTTGTGTGCTTCTGAGTTTGCATCTGTTTTACGATTCCTTCCCGTATAGCTAGAAGGAAATCCGAGATGATAACACACTCGGATCCATGGTGCGGGAGAATTTAATAGGCTCTTTGGCATGGCGGCCTCTTCGTGTTCAGCTGCCGGGATCATTCATTATCCAAGCTCCCACAGATTATTATGAAATGCGACAGGCCGGCCGGCAGCCAAGAAGTCGTGAAAATGTATTTCCGTCATTTTCAACCCCCCCTTTATACCCCCTCCACCGTCGTCCTGCCATTACCCACACGCCGCACACATAATGTCTCCGAAAGGGGGGAAAAGTTTCCCATCGGTTGCCAATGACAAAAAGCGATCGGAAAATGGGCTGCGGAAAGGTTCATAACACTCTGGGGATTGGGAGTCATGTGCAGGGATTTATTCTGGTTGGGGGGGCTGACCACCTCCCGGAACTATTTTTTTTCTAGGGAGAGAGTTTCGTCGCGTTTGGCATTGTGTGAGAGAAAAAAAGTACACGACAGTTTGATTAATCGCGTACCGTTCGGAAATGCAATTTCAACACTGGCATGGTTATAACGAGGGAAAGTCACCTTTCGTTGCGTCTTTTTCTGGGTGTTGGTGGAGCATGGAGCTGATCAAATGGTTGTTGCGCTTTTATTATGTCCTATTAATTATTATGGCTAGCTGTTAGAAGCTTCGAGGCCCATGTCGAGGGAGTGCATATTTTAGTAAGCGACTATAGGCTGTTTTAAGTGGAACTAATTGGCCAATGAATGGCAAATAAATTAGTCGGTTTCTGAATTCGAGCGACCTGCATTAATAGACAGTGACTATAATTGGGCAGGGTGCATAATGGGCGTATAACTTACCGTGTAAGGCAGCATGCATTTATCTAGGACTACTTAATGCCATAGCTGTTTATTACCTGCTCCAAATGCTGTTATGATTACACGGGACAAATAAAATCCACCGATAACGACACAGCAGTAATGAAGCCTATTGTTGGGCAAGAGCTGCTTTTTTAAAAAGAAATTTTGGTGAGCCTGCACGTGAACACGGTGATTTGGCGCAGAATTTTCCCTCTTGGAAATTGCAGCCAGAGTGTCTTTAAGTTGGGAGAGTTTTTGGAGTATCAGCAGAAGGGCTTCATTAGCGTTTCTGCAGCATGTGTAGCTCAAGTAGTTAGCTTTCTTTAGCATTTCGTTTCATTGGATTGTGGCGGAAAGAAGGGCGAAAAAGGTGGGGGCGGAGGAGAATTTTCCCCCTTCCAAATGCTATACCCTGCATCCAAAGGAGCAGGATTTATTGGATTGCGCAGTGGTTGCAACTGCTGCTTGGAGCGCCCGAGTATACCGGAGTCTACATTCTTTATTTTTGTTTATTTTCATTCCGGAGCTGGAGAGTTCTTGTGAAGGTTTTAATACACGGCAAAAAGCACGGTTCTGGCTGCATTCGCCAATTATTCGATAAATTATTTATGAGAGATTTTTTTGATTCTCTGCGGGCCGGAAACACCGGCAAAATGGAGCCACCAATTACGTTACGAAGAAGAGAAAAGGGAGAAATGAGCACGGAAACCGATTGTTTCCAATCTGCGAAAAAAAAAAAAAAATTGGGACCGGGAGGGTAGGAACGATAATTCCGGAAAGGTTTTTTCCACCGCACTCTTTACAGCCGTGACTGTACTGCCAGACAACTTGGTTTATGGGGGGTACTGCGTATGCGGTATCTCCCACGAGATTTGGTTTTTATCAGTTGAGCCCCAAACCTGCATTGATTTGGGTTGCAAATTTGAAGCAAAATTAATGTTTTAAAGCATGTTGGTTGAACCTGCGTTTAGGATTAGCTGGACTGGGGCTTCCGAAATAACACCGTTTACCCGTACTTAAAGTTGCGTTAGGGAATTTATTACGGAGATGGCGCCAGGGTTGTTAAAAGTGGAAAATAATAGGTGTATTTTTGTGCGTGTTATGTCCGGCTCGTTATCTCTCAAAGTAATTTTTGCGGAATTATTACCTGAATTAGATGCTCAAAGTACTCGGCTATATAAATTCCAACCCGTTAACATAGATAAAGTATATTTTCATATTATTCTTGCAAATCACCTTTTCTGGTCACGTCGGGCGACGATTTTGAAGCTAGAGTGGCCCCTATTTGGAAGTGACCCTCGAGTAAAGATGTCCCAAACCGAGCGGACCAAAAGGTGTACAAGTCCGGTGGGAACCTTTTGTCTCGGGGACTGTACGTGCTGCAGTTGTTGTAAAATGCAGGAGGGACGTGCACTTCACATTTTTCTGCCTCGCAATTAGTCCTGGATGGTCGGAGGTAATCTAAAACCATTTTGTGCCATTTTGGAAGAGGTCTCCCGTGACCTTTCCAAGCTGGTCACGTACGGGCTCGCGAAAGATTTCTGCCCATGGCCCTCTGGAGAATTTTTTGGGAAGGGAGGGGAGGGCGGAATAAGCCGAGATGAGGGAAGATGCTGCACATATGTGATCGATATCATTTTTCGCACATGTTAACTGATATTGCGATTTTGCCAATTTTAGGAACTGCTGTTTCCGATTCTTGATTTAAACTTTTGCTTCTGGTCCAGTATATTTCTGGCGATTTTGTGTGTTGAGACGTAACACGCGAAGGGTTTTATCGCCGGCCAATTGAGGGTGGTGTCCGCAGTTGTATCGCAGAAGTGGCGTGTTTCCTTGGACCGCAGATGTTACGGAAAAGGAGATAACGCAACACCACGGGAAACTCGGACCGTGTAATTCGCATCGATTGCGCTCTTTTAAGAATTTTTTTCTTTTTTGCCAAGGCCTCGTCTCGTTTTTTTGCTGCGGTACTTTTCTTGCCGAGTTTTTCAGACGACTTGCTCCTTGAGGAAATTGGTGTAATCTAATTGCCCAACAGTGAAACTTTGCACAAGTGGGCCCTAATAAAGCTCCATTGAGATTGGCAACCGCTGTAGGCAAATCTGCAAATGTTCGATTCGGAAGTGTGTGGTGCACGTGTGTGGTGTTCATTTCATACGCGATAAAAGTTTACGTCACTAGCAACCATAACTTGCACTAAAGGCCACCTAAACATGTGGATTAAACTTAAAGGAAATGTTCGGGCCGGAAAATTTAATATACAGTAATGGATGCGAAATAAGTCAGTTGCCTCCAGTCATTCACTTCCGAAACATCTCTAAGTAATAGGCCCCCTCCATCTTAACTTATTAATGGGGGCGCTAATTAGTTTAGGTGCTTAGCGGCTACCCTCTCAGTTTGCCCCCGAGCGCTCACTTTCATCCAAATGTAAATTTCGAAAGTACTTCACTTACGGGGATTCTGAAAATCAGACCCTGCTTCTAAAGGCTGGTCTATACTCCATGGGGGATTCGTTCATCCTATGGGGGATTCGTTCATCCTATGTGGGATTCGTTCATCCTGGCAGTTGGACAACATGCATCACAGTTGTATTGCCCCTGTGTGCTATACTTTGTGGTGTGCAAAAGAGGCTGATTGGTTGCCTACATGCCAGGATGCTTAGGTTACCTGAATTATCCTTTTAAATATTTTTGTATATTAAATATTAAATCCGTCTTCATCCTGAGCTGGGGCCATCCCACGTTTTCCCTTATAGAGCGTGCCAATATTTTCCGGTTGCAAAGTTCGCTCCGTGTTTTTATGATCCGCTTGTTACTTCGTGGCCGGACCCTGACATTACCTGCAGGCACTTTTCGAGTGCCAAGTTAGTTTCTCGGCTGGGAGCATAACTATTCTCATAATACTTGAGTGGGACGTGTGAGCAAGGGAGACCCTGAGTAGCACATCTGCCATGGAGCATCCCCAAGCCACGCCCACTTTCAGGGTGACGTCAGGCGGACTCCGGGTTCCCTTTCTGCCGGATTTCTGGAGTAAAGGGGGAGAGTAGTAGTGTGATGGCTTCGGGAGGACGTCGCAGGTTGAACCCTCGTGCTCTCAGGCCTTCCACGGGTGTGCACAAGTGTATGGCATGAGGAAGAGGAGGATTAGGAGTGTGGCGTTTTGGTGTGTGTGAAATTTAGGGTGTGCGACGTAATGTATTGTGTGCTGCCACCATCATAGCGCGGGTTTGTTTTGGTACGTGTGCATACAGGGGGAGAGACAGAGGTATTTTGGAGGGATTATTTATACCCTGCTGGCGGTTCGTGTGAGAGTCAAGGTCTGCTTTGACGTTTATTGGAGCTGTCTAAAAAATTTCGTCTGCATGTAGTGACCAATTTATTGACACCTGCACTGCTCGCGTTATAAGGTTATTAGAGTAGAAGCTTCCGGTGGTACCTAAAAGGGGCAATAATGGGCGATGGCCAAACATCTCGTTATATTTTATGCGCCTTGCCGCAAAACGTTGAGTGCCACTTGTAGACCGTAATGACGTAGTTTGAGGAGAAAATAGGTCCACTTGGAGATGTTGCACGCACTAGTCCCATGTGCAAAAATTTCGCATGGCCCCAGCCGTGTAATTAGGGGTTGGGTGTGCGTGCTGGCCGATTGTTTTCGATCGCCAAACATGAAGCATGAGAACAGCCTTGTTTGTCCCTGTTCTCATCTACGAGGGGGTTTTGGGGATGTGGGAATGGATAGGAGGGGGAAGGCGGATAATTTATTCCCATAATAACAAATTGGGGAGCTCAGCAGCGCACGTGTGGCCATCTTCCGGATCTTTGAAAGTGACATGCGGAGGGATTATTTGACGAGCCGATAAGGAGCAGCACTTTTAACCAAAGGGAAGGATGGAGGAAGAGAGAAAAAAATGGGCGACATCTTGAAGGTTTTTAATATATATTTTCTGGCAAAAGGAAGGGCTTCTGAAATTATGAATGTGCAGGCAGGGGAAATGGTTGTACCTAGATTGGTGGAAATGAAGGGATTAATTAATAATGAAACATCCAGGATTTCCCCAAAATGGAGCTCGCGAGTAGAGTGGGAGAAATTCCTCTCTGAAGTGAGAATGAAGAAGAGATGTACGGGAACAAATCCTCCCCGGAAGGACTTAGGCCGCAGCTTTTGGCGCTAAGGAAATTGGCACTTGAGTTGCTGGTATTAATCGAGAGCAAGTGGGGATTTAATTGCATTTGGAAGCTTATTCCCAGGCTGCTTCACAGGGGGTCACACAGTTTATCCGCAAGTAATGCAGCAAAATTTGGTAATAATCCGATAAGTATTCAATTTAATAGACGGTGTGTGCTGTGCTGTAGTCTAGGCTTTACTATTCGTATATTGAATGTCTCAGGCCAATTTGTTTGAATTCAGATCTTACGTCGATACTACTAAGAGCTTGTTTGTTTGTTGTTGTTGGCTAGAATTTGCATGTTTTTATTGTAATATAATAACGCAGAAATGTGTAATTTATTTGACGGATTGTCGCAGATACAAGTATAGTTTTCTGGCAAGTAAACAATCGAATTGTGGACCATGTACAGATCATAATTTTTGAACTCCAAAATAGCCACTTGTTTAAGTGTAATTAAGTCAATTGCACAGCACTGCTATCTATTCGTGTCATTACATTGACCCTAAATGTACAGTTTACTAGTTACTGGTGTGTGGATGACCTTCGTTAAAGAGCCACAAATGAAATTAAAGGCCATGCCTGCATTCGTCGTTACTTCAAATAACTGTGCCACCTCTCGCCAGAACCCTGCTTAATTACATAGTGTGCGACGCACATGAACAAGTGGGGGGGACATTTTTAATTCATTGTGAGCAGCGGTAAAACGTTGATTGCATTATGGCGCCTCATGCAGCCAGTGACGTGTGTCGGAATAATCTGACGGAATAATATCTCCCGTGTGTGTTGACATAGCCCTGGTTTTTACGATGCAATTGCCTTTTATCTTGGTCTGGCAGTGCGCGTGGGTGCGGATGCGGTGGTTTAGCTTTTCAAGGCAGTGTGATTTCGAGTGCGTTGCAAAAATTTTTGGGTGCGTCTGGTCACTCTGTGCTGAGAGGGGAGAGAGAGGGGGGGGGGGGGAAATGGCGTCTGGGTTTAGCTGTAAAGCGCCAATGGGCATTGTGGTTGAGCAGGGAGCATGCATCCCCCATGCCAATTGTATCGGCCTACCCGATCTATTGAGCTGTTGCCTAGCTGACCAGCTTCCTACCACCATCCCCCGACTGACACCCGCGGTTCAGTTGCCAGACGGAAATTGCAGAAGGCGCATGATATAAGACCATTTTTATATCGGATTTCACGCCATTTTAAAATATGGTTATGGAGTTTACCAATTGTGCACGCATAAAATGGGTGCCATGAGCACTTTTCACCATATTCGCACGGCCAGTTTCACACTTGACAGTAGGTCAAGGATTGAGTTTCATATCAATCAATCTCTGGTTAATCCGGAATGGCTTTTCCGACTGTGTCACACTCGCTGCAGGATATAAGCAATTACCCCGTCATATCTGTGACGGCTGAAAATCTAAGGGCACGCAAAACTTGGGTGCTCTTTTATCCTAGCCGGTGCACAAGATGGCGGGCCCCTACACACACGCCCCTCCTGTGTCAATATTTATCGGAGGGGGGGGAGGGGGGGGGGGAAAGAACCCTCCCCCCCTCCAACACTCGTCCGGATGAGAAAAGGTCGCTGCCTTGAAACCCCCTCTGGAAGGGAATTAAGGCGTGTAACCACAGAGTGTTGTAAATAGGAAATGAAAGGGGAAGCCCCCCCAAATTCTGCGGGGGTGGGCGAAGAATCTTCTTCTCTCTTTCCCCACCCCAACCAACCAACAACGTCTCGCAATCCCGCCTGTCTTTTGTTTTCTCCCGCTGCTCTCAACGAGTTTCCATGGCGACCCCTCGGATTATTTCCCTTCTTCCCACTTGGTCTGTTTTTAGGGGCGGAAATACTGCTGGAGGAAGCCTCAGTCTGAGGCCATAAGAGTGACCCTGTGTGATGGCCGCAACACTATTTCAAGTCAGGGGTGAAATAGCAGAGACAGGGTGTCCCCGATTTTGGACAATAAAAAAAGTCCGGGTTTATAAATGCGAGCCTGATGCTGGGGAAAAAAACCAATGTCATTTTCTAGTGTAGATAGGATATAATGCAAGGGGTGGTGGGGGATATGAATTTAAATCCGAAAATTCCATCTGGTGGCGTTGCGTCATGAATTCTGACACCGGCTGTATTTTTAGTTTCCGACCTAGTCCAACAGTGTGTATCGTGCGTGACGAAGCGATTCAATGATAAGCACTGACGCTGATGGACATGGAGGGGATGGAATTAGTGGCAAAGTTCGGCCACCCACCCTCCAGCCCCCATACTGTGAACCCTGGCATGACAAAAATTCCATGTACCGATCCGCTCGTGTCCGGTTTTTGTAGATTCTGCATGGTAGCTAGGAGGAAGAGGAATAATGTTCCTCCAGAGTTAATCCCAGATAGTCTTTCATTCCGAGCCAATTTGGGAGAGATCCGCGCCCCATAAATAACCCAATCATTTTTGTTTATGAACCTTTCCAGGGATCCCTGAGGAGCTCATCAAAACTGTCTTTTGAAGCTTCTTGCTGCGGGGGCCTGGGGTATATATGGATGGGGATGGAGGGATGCTGGAGATAGGATCGTTTAATCTGATCGGATCCACAAATTCTGATTTGACTATTATTCGATATCATCTAGGTGTTCGGAGTCAGAGGCAACATTGGAATTTCAAACAGGAACTGGTCAGCATCAATTTTATTCTGCGGGGAAAAAATATAGCACCTCCAGAGAGGTTGTGATAGTACACCACTAGGCTGTTAATATCATCCAACTTTTACACGGTCTGGTGCGGAAAAGTTTGCCAACACTTACCATCAATTTTGTACGATTGGAAAAAAGATTTCGGTGCGTAAAACCCCCTCTGTTTTACCGTGTCGGATTTTCGCCGGAACCGGAAACTTTTGGAGGGGGACTAAGCATCTGCCGAGTTGAGCCAGCTTCCTGTTGAAAAATTATGAGTTTTTTGCAGGTGCAATTTAGAGCGCTAATGAACTTTCCACCCTCCCCCCCTTAAGATCAGCGGCGCTTCTTCCGAAAACAAGAAAAAGCCGAAATCGATACAAAGCAACACCCGGAAAGTAATAAATGAAAAGAAATTATCCGGAAGCTTGGGGAAGCATCCGGGTGTATCTACTCCCCCTGTAGGGCTGGGCATGGAAACCTATACTAATCGGATTCTCAGGGAAGTTGTCCTCGAGGGAGAGTTCGGCAACGGGGATAAGGTGGCAAAGGGGAAAAGGTGTAATCCGAACGCTCACAAATCAATAAAATGCGGGCCTCACAATCAAGTCAGTTAAGGAAACACAGCTTGGCGGTAAGCCCATTAGAGAGAGGATCCTTAATAGCTCAGGAATTGGCTTGGGGCCTGCCACAAAGTGGAGGAAAATGGCGCCGATATTTTTGCACCATTTTTGCGCTCGTTTCGTGTAGTTCTAAGAATTTCCGGGCTCTTTTTTTCCCCCCATAGCCTGTAATGACGACAATAAACCAAGACGAGACATAATCAGTTCCTTTAATGCTGTAATAGCACACCAGATGAACTCAAAAGGAAAATCTGCGCTCGCAAATTGAGTGCTAAACAGAATTATGGAAGTAATTGACTTTTAAATCTTCATTTAGGAGACAAAGGAATTCATTACAAGCTCGACTGCGCGTCTTTTGATTCAGGTTTCTCTGGCAAAAAATTGCAGTACACATGTCCACTGCGGTGTTTCCAGAAAATGAAGACAAATGTAGACACAGTAAAAAGAAGAGTAGCTGTAAATCTGAATACCAAAATGAAAACGGAGCTTAGTATTCCTTTCTGGGCTGTCACGTTGCACTCGCCGAACCCATTTGCATGAGACAGATGCTACAAAAGGAAAAGGGGTTTGGGGTGTTGGGAGAAAAAAAGGCTCTTTTTGTTGTTGCCAGGCTTGGAAAACACATTCTGCTTTTCTGGGCATGGGGCATCACGGTGCGTTCTAAAAGTCAGATACGCACCCGGATTTGTCACGCGGGGCTGACCAAGACTTGGCATTTACCAAGTCGCGGTTCGAAACCCAGCCCGGATAATTTCCGGACGTCTGTTCCCATTTTGTCAGAGGCAGTCAACAGGGCTGTTCTTCTCCAAGCCCTCCCCCTAACATTGCCTGCAATTAGGGCCCGGATTCCATTCCCACGACACCCCTTCTCAGGACCTTTATGGCTGCAGACAAGCAGACAAACGTGGAACCTTTTTTGGGGGGGATCCTTTTTTCGCATCCTGTGGTTAGGCATTTACCTTGGGGGTAAAACCGCCCGTTTTTTCGCTGTGGGCTAAAATCCGTCGCAAAGTGGTGGGGGCAAAGGCGGTTGCGGATAGGCCGGTAATTAGGTAATGGAGGAGGGGAAGGGGGAGATTTTTGTTCAAATATATAGAAGGTATAGCTTGGATCGATGGGTGGCATCTGCTTCTGACTTGTTCCTCTCGAATGTCAGCAGAGGGTGGAAGGAGAGGAACATCTCATGCGGAGAAAACTAATGTGCCAGCTTCACTCCGGACATATTTTATGTGTATTGAGAACGTGTGTTGTAGTAATAAATAGCAGTCGTGCGCAAACGAGGAATTTATTCGTGTCAATTCTTGAGACCTGAAGTTCTTATATTGGAGCGTGATATTTGAGTGGCAGCTGTCGGTGCCGGGCGGGTACTGTATCAGGTGAAATCGTAACACTCGTTATAGTTCGGTCGTATGAGATCTGATGGGGATGAATTTGATGTAGGGCGATTGGAGGCTGAGGATTACTGGTTCTGAATACCAGGATTCATGCAGCCGGACTTAGGATTAATTTAGCATCAGTTTTAGCAATTTTGAATGAATCAGATATACAGTATATGCAACCTTACAGAAGACTGCCATACAAAAATGAATATGAAACTCACGCATAAATACACACCGTATAGGAATTAACATATTTTACTGAATCGTTAATTGCAACAAATCGGCCACGAATAAAATTTAAAAGCGTCAGTGGTGCTGCAGATGCCAATACCTTCAAAATGAAATTTAGTGGAAAAAACTCTTGCCTTCTTGAAAATGTGAACACTTAAATTTTTTTCTCTATTTCTCCATCTGGGAGAATCATTTTTTATCATGCTGCTTGTGCGCCGATATGGAATTCCACGTCGCGATTCTATACGGGCTACTGCATTTTTCAACACGACTAGCAATGTACGGTACACACGGCAGTCCGCAGTATTTTGTTTTCTATGCAGAATGAGCGTGCCCAAAATAGCGGACCAGACATTTTGATGCCTGACGTTCTATATTAATTTTGCGTAGTACTATTACAATCACAAGTTCGTCTTCAGATGTTTACTCTTTATAACCACGCGCTCAGTACCGCCGGTTCAATATTTTCGTTGCGGACCATATACAGTATATAATATAAAAACATAAATTAATGAGCTCATCTGTTAATCCTTGTCCATTACACTAATTAGACTACAGTGTAGCAAACACTGCAGCATTTATTACAGTAAAGTATGAATTTTCTAATTGCTTCTTCCAGTAACACTGACCGTGATTAAGCGCGTTTTAAAATGGGATAGATTGACCAGAGGACGTTCAAGAATAATGGCTCCAGCCAACTCACTGTTAGAATGAAGTGGTGAAAGTACGGGATAGATAGAGCCAGATTCTAGTCGGGGGTTCTGGACATTGGCCTCTCTCACAGAAGCCGGTCCTGTCTATAAAAGGGCGCTAAATCCTTCCAGAGCAAGTGACCAAAATGCGGATCCCAACAGCCGCTGATCCCCATCGCCCATTCGTCTCTCTTCCCACACACACACATACACACCGCAGCACTTTAGATCGCAGACCGGTTAGGTAAATGGGCCTAGAATAATTCACACCTGAAAACCCACAGTTTTTTTGTGTGTATAGGGGTGCAATCCGATGAGAGTTGGCAAACTCGCGTAATTTTCTTGTGCCACGTGCGTTCCCCCTTGCCGATATGGAGGAGAATGCGATTAACTGAAGCCATTAGAGAGCGATCGGGTTTTGGTTAGAAGCTTCGACATTTTGGGGAGGGGTTTCCAACCTTGGCTTCCAAAGGTGGGTTCATACAACGGCGCATTCCGCAACATGATTTGAGCTTTGGGCAAATAGATCAAAGTGTTTTTAGGCCCCGCACATTGTGATGTCGGCCTGTGTGAATTTTTGGGAGGGGTATATATGGTTGATACTCGGAATTATATCTGGGGAATGTTATAGTGATAACTGGGCTTTGATAAAGGGTGGGCGATATTTTAAATAGCTGAGAGCCGTTTGAATCGAGCTGTTAAAAAAAATGAAAGTATCGTTTTCAGATGTGGTATTAGTATCAGCGAGCTAAATTTTTTTTTTGAAGGTGGGCTTGGAAAATGAGGCCACGCTTCTGCTGTTGCTACTCCAATCTTGCATTTATTTATCACTGGTGTCCGGGAGAACGTTAAGTCTGCTTCTGGACCCCCCTTCTGACTGGCTGGGAAGCCATTTTGGTCCCGGGCCCAGCTAATTGTGTTGACATAGACCGTCAGCTCGTTTAATGTCGCCATTACCCTCTTCCTTCCCTAGCCGGTCGTACATAGCTTGCATTAGCACCTGCACATGGCTCCATGGCTAATATTAAAAATTTCTATGCTTATTCCGGCTCGCCAACACGCAAAGGTCAGATTGTGGGTACAACTCGGTCTCTTTTATTTCTGTTCTCATGATCTAAAGTGAGACACATTGCAGTAAGGAAATCTTCTGGAGCACACGAAACGATACTGAAGGAGCAGGCCGTTTGCGTGACTTTGAACGATAATAATTGTGGTTCCATTTACCGAGTATTATCAGTGATATCATCACTCACTGTACAACACTTGATGGCTGTTTTTTTCCCGGAGCAGCTCGAGAAATTGCAGAGTTTTTGAATAAGAATATTTGTTCCTATAGTGTATACGTTAGGCTTTGGCAAAATGTAGCTCTTTTTATCAGTAGCGTCTGTCCCTTTGATCTTGCCTCGGCTTGTGTAGACTCTCACACTTGATCAGGCAAAAAGCAATGAAAGAGCTTAATGGATTGCGTCTATCCTGTGCGGCACTGATAATTTGTTTAACATGAATCGACTAGTCCTTAAAGGCAAGTGGAGCATGGCCGAGGTATACTACGTACGAGAATGGCGCCTGCGCTTCTGCTGGCCGCCAGATAAGCTCCTGCGATTTCGCCAGCCATTATGTGCCCGGATTTGTTCTTAACACAAGGCCCCTCTATCGAAAGCAGCGAGAGTGGGTTGCCAGAGGAAACCCACTCCTTAGGACATAACTCCCACTGAATAGGACAAAGGCCAGCAGGCTTTGTCACCCACAGGTCGTCGCTTAAAGAGATATTACAGCCGTTGCTTCTGCGGCCACCAGGCGATAATTAATTGTGTATTGACAATTGCAATTCGTGCTCGGACGATCATGGCATGTTGATTCGGGAGGAAAAAAATTAACACGATTACCCCCCATCCGTGCGTGGAGAGTGGCACAGGCACAGTAAATAATTACGAGCGTATCGGTAATTGTAAAGCAGTGTAGTGATGCATTGGTGCATGATCCTCCCACCAGCCGAACCCCATTGACAAGTTAGTCTACCATGATTGATTTCTCCGGGGACAAAAGTTGAGGCCAAGTGGCAAGTAGCCCTAAGGGGGGAGAGGCGGGGGACGATGGCAAGCGGGGAATCTTCTCCCTTTCTCGCCCACTCCATCTCGGGGCCCTTTGAAAGCCTCCAGAGGAAGGTCTCTCCCTGGAGCTGCTGCCTCCTCCCTATCGCACTCTCTTCGTCTCTTCACCCAGTGTCCGACCATGCTCTCGGCGGGCTCAAAGGATCCGCGGTTTCCACCCTCAAATCGGAATTCTTATTGATCAATCATTTTTGCTGGTTCAGTCTCTCGGTGCCTACTTGCAGAGAGTGCACTCGAGTGGGAGGAAAATGTAATGCAGGGGACTATAGGGAGTGCGGTTTTATAGGCCTATTGGTTTTCGGAAATTGTCATTTGGGGACAGCACAGTCGGTTTGTGGTCAATTAGGCGTCCTGTCCGATTGGCAGCCACATTTTGGCGTACTGTTCCGGATTGACTCTTGAGGTTGAAATCAGTTATGGAGGCACTCGACTCCTCTGTACTGGTCAGTGGAAAGTTGAAATTGCAGAAGTCGAAATTGTGCCATGAAGCTGAAAATTTGGTATCTACCATATTTACAATAGGCATTCATATAAGAAAGATTCAGCAATTATCTGCAATAATTTTATGCATCGAGTAGGGTTTAATAGCGAACGATAATGCGTGACGGAAGGTTCTGAATGGGCAGGGTGTGCCGTGCTTTGCATGCTGCTATTTTTTTGCGTCGGTCTGAGACTAATGAATTTAAACGCCGCTTGCAGATTTGGAGTGGGGAAAAAAAACTTCACCTGTTTCGTATCACGTTTTTGACGTGAAATAGTGTCACGATGTTTTAGGGGTCAGGAGAGATTGTGTGCTCCCAATTTGAATAAACACGCGCCGGACTGGGAATTTTTGCGGGAGTGTAATTAGATGGTAATGGCTGAGTGGATCCTGTCCGTTTTTTATTGCTTTTTTATTCTCGCATTGCTAGTTTTATTCTATGGCTTGGAACGCGTGGAAAATGCAGGTAATTTATTCATTTCCTGATAAAATACTAAACAACCTGGTGACTATTGCATATGCATTCTCTTGGATAACCAGCAATGTAAATTCAGTAATCCTAATTAGGGATTCATAATGCCGAATTTAATAGCATGCAGCGTTCATAATAAGTTTTACGTTGAAAATTGCCAGTATATATTTGCCATCATGGCATGCATTTGTTCATCAGACTATTTTGCAGGTGACATTATTTATTCGCCATTAAAATGTTTAGTTTTTTCCCCACGTCCTGTGTCCAATTTATGAATGCGGTGAAGCCTCTAAACGAAGAGCATGTAGTTTCAAATATGGCATAACCAAAGATAATGCAGTTTTATTAATTGCACATTATTTGAACAGGTTTACAGTGATGGCAACATCACAGTGTAAATTGCACTTGCGGGCAACACAATACAACCGCTCAACGTGGCAGTTGACATTTCTAAACGATCATGATTTCTTGGATACCCACTCAGATAATTACAAAAATTTAATGCAGGTGTTTGTGACAATTTATTGCTCTCTCAATGATCAGCCAACTATAACCAGGAAGACATAACAGAAGGGACAGTATTACCAGGATCTTTATTTACTTTTCCCAATAAAAAATATTCCGTATCAATTTTACTGACAAGGCAGGCGTGAGAGACATTTCTAGATGCCATTTATTGGCACGTTCCGACACGAGTGTAAGAGCTGCGAAGTTTCTCACGCCGTCACCATTCCGCGACAAAATGCCTGCCTTCTTTTGAAACCGACAGAACCACACAGAACCAACATAGGTGTACATAAGGACGATGTTTTTGACACTCTGGAAATCATGCAGTGCCAACTTCACTTTTTCGTGCCTCCGACATGCCTTGCCTGAAAGTGACGTATACATCTAGTTGGCAGAATTCCTGGGGATGGTGTGCCATTATTATTTTTTTATTTTTTTTTGCCTGCTGTCTCTCCCTTTATGTGGCTTTTAAGTAGAGAACTCATTTCTCTCCCCGGTTTCTCATAACCGGAACTTGACTGTAAAGTCATGCGTGATGGTGGCAGCTCAGGTGCGACGTTTGTGTGTGTGTTTCCACCTCTAGGAAGTAAAGAATCTGCAGAACTGGGGTATATCCGGAGAAGATGAAAAGCTTGATCCATCATTGGATCCGTCCAAGTGCGAGAGAGTCCTGAAGGAGCCGGGAGTGCCATCCCGCTGGGGATAAAATATGGTGGAGGAGGCGGCGGGAAAGCTCCCCGAACTCCATTTGCCGGGTTCCGGAGAAGTGCGGGTGTCACGGTGCAACCCGGATGATGGAGCGAGAGCGCCTCCGGAGTCCCCGGGCTCCTCCGGGGAGGCTGCGGCCTGGTCCGTGTGATGCCTCAGCTGCGGGTTTCCCAAGGCCTGCTGGTGGATGCCTGAACATGCAGCAAGCAGGCACTTGAGCGCCCATGCAGGACTTTGAGGAGTGCGGGAGTCCACGTGTGAGCAGAGGTGGTGCACAAGTGTACGGAGGAGGGCGGTTGGTGCGCGAGGACAGTGTGCTCAATCTCCTCCAGTCGGTTTGCTCAGGGGAGGACGCCCAGAGCGTGACTGGGGCGGACATGTTGCCTCCCACTATGGAAGCTGTGCTCAAGCAGCTGATGCATCTCAGCTCCAGCACGCAGCATCCGATTCCAGGGGGAGGAAAGAATGGGGTTAAGACGTGCAGTTGCATCGTGCATCTGGTGTTGCTTCAGGTATATATGGGGGAGATAATAACTATGGTAATAAAGCATTCTGTGAGAGGAAACTACAGCATTAGATGCTGAGACCCTCAATTTCCCTTAAATACGGAAATACGGAAACGTTCCCTTCTCAACCAGTTAGTCGGAATGTCAACATGGCCTTTATCCAAGGGCGACTCTCATTGGCAAGAGGGAGACTACCTGACTAATCACAGCGGGAGGAAGGACTTTCCCAGCAGCTTCCCGAAAGTTGGGAGCCTTTGTACTTTACAGTTCCGCGCAACTTTTCAGGGGAAAGTTTCGTCTCCTCTCGCAGTGGTCAGACTGTCCGCCGTCTGGCTGTGACAACCGCTCTTCCATCGCTCGTTACCGAAGTTGAAGTTGGCATTCCAAAGACGGGAACAGGGTGTTTACTTTGGCTTCACTTTTGTCGGTGTAAAAAAAAGAGAGAGGAAAAAAATGGCAAGTGAGCTGCATTTATAATACTTTCACGATCAGCAGTAAAGCTTTGGTCAGCCGTCGGATTTCTTCTGGTCGTCTTAAATCCGCCCACCCTTTCGTTTACGACTGACTTGCCTCCGGGGATTACAAACTATAGCTACTCGTAGCTCTTTAATTGATTATGTTTGGCTACTGCTACCTGAAGGTACTAGAGATGTTTTTGTACACTCTCTGGAGTGGGTTAATCTGTCCAGTCTCTCAGTCTTCAGTACTGTTTTTCAGCTCTCACTGATCCTGCTGTAAATGGTGCTTCGACAACCCCAATCATTTTAGTAAGCTATAGCTTTTAGTGCAGCACGTGCCATACAATACTGAAATTTTTGCACCAGTTCCTGTTGTGGCCCTCACTAGTCGGTTAACCATTGCCCATGTTCATGAATTTCTAACCGGAGACCTGTAATTTTGTGTCCTGCAGTTGTTATTACGCCCATTTACGCCGGCTCCATTGGCCAACTGTCCCGTGAATTGCCGTTTTGTTAACGTTTTCCCTGCAACGCGCTCTACAGTTTTTGAGCCCATCTCTATGCCCTATTATTGCGAACGTCAGAGCGTCACAACCGGTCGTTGGCAGCACCCGGAATCGGCCACTGCGCCCGGTTTTCGACGACATCCCAGGTCGACCCAACTCGAGCGTGATTAAAATACGAGCATCGTGCTCGGCCCATTTGGAAAGTGAAGCTTCCATACACCATACTCCCGGTACTGGTAAGGCTCCTGTACACTGCGGTTATCTGCGGTCGAATTAAGTGGAAAGCCCCATCCCTTAGAATGCAAGGATGAGAAGAGAGGGCTTTGATCCCCCGGATTCGAGATAGCAAGCCCTTGGCCGGCTTCATCTTTGGCCGTGCAGCTTTTCCGCTCGAATATTCCGCAGAGTTAGATGCCGGGGAATCCCCGCAGGGACAAAGGACTGAGGTCCTAAGACCCCCTCCTTCCGATACTGCCTATGGTTTGTAGGGCCACCAGACTTGACTGCTCTTTCCCCCTCTCTCCCCTTACCATCTCGAAATGGCTCCACGGCAACAAAGATCCGGAGTGGTGGGGGATTATGGAGACAGATAAGCACTGACTGTCACTGCCTTTCCTCCGGACATTCCATGCATTTCTAACCAGATTCGTTCCCTCCCCACAGCAAATCACGCCATGTTGCGTTGCAGACCCCTCACCTGCAGGCACTGTAGATCCTGCTGCTGCAGTCGACAAATCGATCAGGGTTGATAAGGTCGCTTAAATGGCGCCAGGAATTTCCTATGTTAAGAGACTCGACCGGAGTATTTTGTTCCAGGGTGCTGCTGACCAACCTACGCAAAAATTTTGTATGCGGAGGATTTGGTCGATACGGTCGTGAAGCGAGGAGAGAAAGTACGCAGTCGTGTAGGGAGGAGGAAATATGTGGGAATTCCGGAGACTAAATTGTTGTGGGTTAAGGGCAAGGGATGGGAAGATGAAACGAAGCAATTCGTCGAGTGCGAGAAGCTGTGTCGACATTGGAATTCCAGTCAATCGAGAGCTGGAGGGGAGGGAAGTCTTCTGGACACGCGACTGTCTTTTTTTTTTCCTTCTGATTTTTTCTTCTCTATTTTCTTCATATGGGCAGAGGGGGAAAGCCGAAGCGGGTTCCGGGTCACGTAGCTCTCGTCGCGAATTCCGGACTCGTTCCTTTGGCCAGACACCGGAGACTTCTGGTAATTTTTTTCCGGCCCGATGCACCTGCCAGGAGCCTCCTGGATGTTGCCAAGGTGTTTTCCTTCTCAGGTCCAAGGGACATGACGGCAGTGAGAGCCCAATGCTGTTCAAGGGGTTTAAGCCTCGTTAAGGTAGTTTACCTCCCGCCTTTTTGTGAAGCCGGCGAGTTTGGGCCCGGTTTTGTCGTCGATTCAGCCAGTCTGGAGCATCTCATTCAATTACGCCAGGATTGTACTGGCATGCTTCCTAATCCACTTGACCATTAGTAGATAAAGAATGGCGTTGCGTTAGTGGAAACGGGAGTGTCTCAGTTCCCTAGAGCGCTCTGTAATCGAAGGGATAAAAAGGATAACGATGTATCATAGCGATACAAGGAACTTGTCTTTTACCTGTTAGCGAAACTACAGCAAGGATCTAATGATTGGAGCAACTTTGCACTTAGCGAAACCCGGTCTTTGGAAGCGGGGATTATAGGAAAAGGAGCCTGAAGCGAAGCATGCAGTTATGGGCTGGTGCCTAGCGTTTATGCAACAAGTCAAAACCCATTTTTGGACTCCACAGTTGGAGTGATGTTGCTTGGCGTGGAACTGAAATTGCTATTCTCTATTTGCACAGGGTTCGCTGTGAGCCAAATGCGAAATTGGAGGACCGGGTGGATTCAGAATCAATAGTCAATACTTTGGATGCTGGGAGTCAACACAAACGCGATGCAAAAGGCAGCATCTTGGCCGCGGGCTAAAATAAAAGGAGGAGCAAAAAGAGAAGAAGAAAAAAATTCTGTAAAGGGCCAGGAAATGAGAAAGCAGCACATCTGCGGTCCTCGGGATTTAACTGGGTGGAAAATCAAAGCTAAGATGGCCGAAGGGAACTTGAATGCCCGCTAAATCCGGCGGAGCATGTGCCAACGGAAAACGTCCATTGCGCTCACTTAGGCCCGGTAATCACGGGAGTCGTAATCGGATGGGGGTTGCTAACTGCATGACCCCAGCAATATCAAATGCCTCGGCGGTAATTATAATCAGGAAAGTCCATTTCCGCTTCCATGTCGCGTCATTCGTAACATTCGGAGACGCCGTTTTCAAGGCGGGTGTATACAAAGAGTTATGGGCACGGTTTTAGTCACTTGGTGTTAGTCAATGGGACTCTGGGTTAATAAAAGAATTAGTACCGTTGAAGCTCGGAAGATAATTTCTGCCTAATGCCATACGCCATGACCGTGATTTGCATGCTGAATATTCTCGTCTCATAAATTTCTCTTAATATTCCCGGCCCCGTCTCGAGAGGAGGATGTAACTCCCTGCTCTTAATTGCCAACAAAATTGTGGCGGAGCTTGTGCGCCTCTTGGCCTTTCCTACACCGGCGGAAAATGAGGCCTAAGGGATGAAATTGGAGGCAAGAATGCGTGAGAGGTGTGCCATAACGCAAGCCCATTACGAATCCACTGTCGCAAACCAAAATAAGGCATTACAATTTAACGGCTAGAGCGTGTCATGTCAAGCAGTCTCATTTGCATACCGGGACTACTAGGAGAGACTGGAATGCATTCCGTGTCGTTTTAGCTCCAAGGGTTTATGCACTAGTTTACATAGACTCGGATGATCGGATGCCGCCAGAGAGGAAGACCGTGTGGGTAAGGGTCAGAGTTTCAACATGAGCAGCTAAATTGCAAGCACATAATGTCACAGACTGAAACAACAGCTATACTCCTGAATAATGAATTTTTATATTGTGTGCATAATAATTGTGAGCACACAAAATATGTTGTGCTGTACTTACTGGGGCAGGTGTTAATTAGCCTCGTAGCGATGCACAATTTGGCGTATAAAATATACAGCCCGCGTCCATGTTTCTAACAGGTCGGTGCTCTGGAGGGGCGACTTCAAAAGAAATATTAATAACTGAAGTGCTGCTCTGGCGCTATGGTTGGAACATATTGCAGTAGATTAACGTAGTTAAAAGCGAAATTTGACAAACTATATAGAGTGAGGGTAGTGAAATTTTAGGTGGCGGAAGCTAAAAATGGTTGGCTCATATTTTACATGCTCTTACGGATTTATTCAGTGCGGAAATGTGGCTTACACAAACATTGTGCTGAATGCGACATGTGTTACAACATTAATATCAACATATTTGTGTAATACTGTGCAATGAAAACTACTGTACATGGGAAGAATTTTTGTTTGGTCCCGGCTGATAGTTTCGTTGGTATTTTTGTGGCATGTAACGGAAACGTGTATGGTACGGATCTACAGTACCTAGCTAGAAGCATATTTCACTGTAATAACAATATGTAAGTGTGCCTGCCAGCACTCTCCCCTATAAGTGGGCTAAGGTGTCTGCATCTCACTAAGTAATTACGGAGTGTCATTGGATAGCTCATTCATGTTGGTGATTTACTTCTTGAAAGTCAACATGCAGTGTCCTGGACGCAGTTGACCACAACAGTTTCATCTGCGCACTTTCCAGGCTGAAGGGCAAATTCGTTCGGATTTCAGTAGGTACCGCAGGTTTAGAATTGCAAAGCCATGCCCGGGCAGTGTGGTTCTACGCCTGCAAGTTCTACTTTTCGTACGACAGGGATGAAGTTGCATACAAGCCAGGATGAACTTTCCAGTGTAGTTTATGCGACTGTTTGAATCAACTAATAAGAAGAGAGAGTAATTACATGTATCGTACCAATCGTGAGTTATGGCATGCCGCAGTTAGCAATCTCAAAAATGGATCTTCAGTTGCAGTGTGCCTTTAAAATCGGGTTATCCTAATCCCATTTTCTGCCTCTGGGCCACTGGGAAACCTTCTGGCAATTTTGCATATGTTGCCTGTGCAGAACTGCGTGACGTATCCTCCGTCTGTACGACGCTAGAATATTTCCGTTGACGAATAGGTTTGCTGGTTTTTTTTAAAAAAAGGAGTGACACGCTGTTGCAAAATACCCTGACTTAAAGGAAGTCCAGATTGTTACACACATTTTAGTGTGACAAAATCAGACGTTTTGGAAGTCTACTTTCGGAATTAATAGCCTATTCCATATTCTATCTAGTGGTTTCGGCTGCACGTTTGTTAGCTGAGCCCGATGTCGATCATCTATGAAGCGTCTAACGATGTGACACATTGCCAGACAGTTTGGGTACTCAAAGGGGATGGCACCACACATAGTCAGCCGATGTCCAAAAGTGCACGCGAGGCAGTATAAGGGGACAGCCAGGCGATAAATCTGGAATGGCACATGTTGACACTCTCGACTTGTCAAAGCTGCTTACGAAGATGGCTGACGCTGTCAGTACGTCCAAATATTCCCGATTCCGAACAGGACCGCGTGGCCGCTGTCAAAGGCAAACGAATTACTCTTGCCAGGAAGAATGTTTCCTCAAGATCGATGGAAACTCTCACGGTCTTTGAAGTGGACCCATCTTTAAAATTCGATCGGATCATAATTGAGCCGGAAAAAATCGGCAAAAATTGACTATTGGAATTGGGGCCAAAGTGCAAGGTCCGATGTTACAATGCTGATTACAATTACCGTGTGTACAGAGACTCATTGTACCTCTTGTTCATTCTCCCCATAGGAATTTGCCACCCTGACCAAAGAGCTGAACCAGGCCCGAGAGCAGCTGCTGGAGCGAGAGGAAGAGATCGCCGAGCTCAAAGCCGAGAGGAACAACACCAGGGTGAGTCAGTTGGCCCGCCTTTTGTTTTCCAGTTTTGCACGTAGATTTGCATAATGTAGGTAATGGAAAGGGAACTAAATTTGGGAGGGACGCGTTTTGCCGCAACGCGTATACAAAAAGCGGTATTCATTTCTTGCGTGTTGCACGTTCAATTTGAGGAACGTATGCGGCGTTTTCTCTTTCCCTTGCATTTTGCAGGTGGATTAAGCATGAGGTTTAACTAGATGTTGAGCATAAAGGACTTGTTTGAGCAGACGGGTGGGCTCCCCATTAAAGTCGCCATGCGGGCTGCTGCTTCTCCCGTATTGATTTTCCAAGGGAGGCAAGAAAAGGCCTGAGATTCATAAACCTTTCACGACAGCACACCAGTTACAATTCCGGCTAATCGAAATCATTGGTGGAGCAGCTCCAGGGCTTCGGGAGAGTTGAAGATGATCGGAAGAAGGTGACGAAAAGAGATTTCATATATGATCGATCACCCGTTTTGAGAAATGCCAGGTGATATTTCCAACACTAGCTGAATTTTCAGATATTGCGGAAAAATTAAATTAAATATTATACATATTTCACAACGTATGTCCCATTGTTCCCGATGCAAAACTAAACGGAAGCCTCGACATATGCCCCAGGGTGATCATTAGGGGTAGTTTTTAACAGGGAAGGTTTTTAGCACATTGGACTTGACCTCCGAGGTCATTCTTGCCTGCAGGAGGCGAAAGGGCAGAAAAGCCGGATGTAGCATCGATACATCGATTCATTCAAAGTATTTCATAACCCGAGCAATGCCGGGTATCCTGCTGGATCGTTTGCAAAATTTAGTGTTTTTTTCTAAGGGCAACAATGTCCTTAGGGATGTGGCTCACTCTTGTTACAAGCTCTCCTGTTAGGTTGTCGCCAAAAAAGAACGAGGCGGCTCAGTCCAGAAAAGTCCCTGGGGAAGTGCGCTAACTTACTTGTAAATATCCGGCCCCTGAATAAATATCGGGGAGTTAGGGAGCGAGGCTTTGAAGGAGCCCAAGATGCTTGGGAAGACGCGCCGCCAATTTCCAACGCCACTTGATGGCCGCTCTGTGTGTCTCTTGCGCTCGTCACTCTTTTATTTATCCTTTGTTTGAAATTTCTCTTGAGGGGGGTTTGGAGTCGATTTTTAGTTTGCGAGGCACGTGTAGGTTGACACCTGAACGTGGTGATTGATCCATGGATGTGATCGGCTTCAGGTTGAGTAATCGATGTCATATCTCAGGAGTCAGTTTCTCCATGGTAACAGCTTCCGAAGTGTATGCGTTATTCGGAGCCTGAATTTTGTCGATATTGGTTTTTATTGTAGGAAAGAGCGAATTCTTTCTTGGTGCAGCCCAAGTAATTTGTTGGCTCGTGGGTGTTAAGAACATGTTATTTTCTGGTAGTTATTAATATTGTTGACAAAAATAACGAGATAATGATGGGGAAACTACATCTTTGGTATGTGGCAAGCAAACGTTGCCACCTCTACAGTTCCGGTTAGGGTTTTAACAATGTGCGAGAAGGTTGTCTCAACTGTTACATTTCACTGTACCTCCCTGTAATAGGTCTTGTCTTACATTATGCCACCAAATTGCCAGCAGGTCTGGATTGATTTTGTCCTCTTCAGAGTAGTGTTTTTGTAATTAATTTAGTGCAAACTTGACAGAAGTGTTTTGATTGTGTCGAGTGAATACTCCATGTTGCTGCAAACAGCAAGCTAGTCAGATGAAGGTATAATTCAGTGGCGGCCAATAAATCGATTGTGAAGCGAAATTGGTAGCAGCGGTTAGTTGAATCTAGTAATTTTGACACATTTACGTAGCTCTAGAGACCAATTTCGGTGCTTATCGTCTTTTCTTCGTCCGAGTTCGAACACGCCCTGAAAGTGAACGGAAACATTTAGTTTAGAGTTAATGAAAATGTGGTTCCACGTTATCATATGAGCCATTACCATATGGTGATTTATTCAACATATAACTTATGTGAATTGTATTTCAAAATATTTCGTATTAAAGTAATTTGAGTGGCAAATTGGCAAACCGTGTCAAATGCAAAATTAAGATTCAAATTTTGATCACACATTTGAAATACGAGTACCTACAGTTGTACACAATTGGTTATAGTAAAAATCTTGGTTATTTAGAAGAAGAAAAAAGGGTATTTCCAGCTTCGACATTCCTGAACCTTGCTCAACATTTCAAACCACCAGACGGTACAGTCTGATAGACGTTTGAGCTGAAGCAAGGACATATAAAGTTATTCCAGCATGCCAACCTCCTTTTCAACCGCAGACTGGCGAGGCAGGGAAGTGATAGGTTCTTTCCTTCTTTGAACGGGTCACGTCTTGAAATTCGAACCAATCACGTGACTCTTTGATACCGTCATTTTCTTCCTCCGTCAGCGTCTATATTTTCCCACGACTTGGCATCTGAATTTGAATGATTGCTTCACCAATTTGCAGTTAAGACTCACTCTTAGGCCCTTTGAAGCGGTGTCTCGCTTGGAAAAATACACCAAAGTAGAAGATGAAAAAAAAAAAAAATTGAAGGCAAGTGCGCCTCTCTGTGAGTCCAGCCTCACTTCTAGAGTAATAGGATTCTTCGCTTGTGTGATTCCGGAG
>KZ537972.1:120467-188535 GCA_000934665.2 Catajapyx aquilonaris
GGGGGGGGAGGTGGCCTCCAGCTTGTACCTAGCTCGACTCGGCATTATCTCCATATCTGCTTCCACCCCGGTTTATTTTTAGGTCTCAAAATCCATACCCCGGAGTGTGTCCGGGGTCGAGATGAAAGGTGGCTTTGTGTCTCTTTTATACTCTTAAGAACTGTTTTTGCAGTGTTAAAAAAAAAAAAACTGAATTTTTTTGAGGGGCATTTTTGTGGAGTGCGTGCGTTTGTAGCTTTGTTTTCTTTGTCAGCACTGTCCTCATTAAAATTGGGGCTGTTTTTTAAAGAGGTTTGAATATATATTGGGGGGAGTATTTTTGGAGTTGAATATATATGATTTCTTTTGGAAGTCAGTTGTGTCTGAGGAACCTTTTTGAGAAGACAACCCATGCGAGAGATTGTCTACCTTGAAGTTTGGTCCTGTGTCCGGATGCCACATGAAAGTTACATGAGGCATCTTCACGCCACATCGCTCGAATGCCCTCTTCTTATTTCTCACTTGCTATACCATTGCGGGACAGAACTTTTTTTCCCCTCCACAGAAACTCGATACTGCTGGAACTAAATTTTGTGGCTGGACCGACCCAAAATGGATTAATATTTGCATTTTTATGCGCGATTTCCATATCTGAAATTGCGCCAGTTGTAAGTATACCCATTTCTGAATTAGTATCGGCATATCTTGGTGACTCAATTGGTGACAGTTGCGGAACAGTGCCGTGATTTGTTGCAGCGTGTAGAAATAAATTCTCGCGGGGACTGGCTGGGATTGGACCATAGGCTGAGAGAAATTTGTAATCGCCTGGGCGAAACGTCTGCGGGGGATGATGGACTGGATTTTGGCCACTAGAAAATAAAGGGCCGAAAAAACGCAGTGAATTGTGAAGTCGGGTCAGAAGGGGTTGTAGTGGAACCCATTTTGTTTGTTCCAGCCGGCGCGAAATGTCTCTGATGAAGTGGCCCCAAGGATTTTCTAATGGGAGATCACATTACTGGGGGACCAATTTATAGCCGCGGGGCTAACTAATGGAATCGTTTATGAAGGCCAAGGTTGTGACTTGAATTTAATAGAAGGCGTGAAAAGGTCATAGAGCGACTCCTTTTGTCTCTAGGAAATGGAGTGCAACTACTTTATCCGTTTTTAATTATGGCTAATTACATGACTTCAGTTCCAGCCATCTCCCAGCAATTTTGCTTCGTATAACGCCATCCCCCTTGAACAGCCAGTAAGAACCGAGCTCTGGTTCAATCAGCGCAGTTGACGTGGACATTGACCACCATATAATTGGATGGCTTCGGAAAATGGAAGTCAAGTTCATGACTGGAGTCAGTAGGGTCATTCCCCTTGCCAAACAATTTTTGCGGCCCCTTCGACGTTGATTGCGTGCTCCGGGCATATATCGGAAACGTTTGCGTTGGCGATATGGTGGCGGAGCCGTATTTCATTAGGCCGGAATTAATCTGTGAACTTGCGCTTTAATTGCCACTTACCAGCTCCCATCAGACTGGTGCTGTGTGGTAATGACAGCAAAACGCCTGCTTGACCGCGTGCTTTCGACCGTGTAATTATTCTATTGGCATCACGTCTTCAGATTTGGTGATTATGCACTCATTACCAGTTAAGAAAAATTGCAGCAAATAATATCGTCTGGTCTGTCGGAGGGACCTAATATTTTCTTAATCTGGACCCAGATTTTGACGTCCTATTGTTGCCCGAGCCCAATTAGCATGTAAATGAGCGTCCCCTACGCTCGGCCCACCTTTTCATTATGCTATTGGAAATTGACCCTTGAGAGATAGATGAGGAAAGAGGGTGGGGCCCACCCCCGGAAGGTGTGACCACTGCCTCAGCTCTCATGAATGGATATGGGCTCTGGCTGGTTTGCATACTCGGCCGAGAGAGGAGGACCAGGTGTGGTGGTCGTGAGGCGCATTGTGGACGAAGCTGGATTTTCCTCTCAGATCTGGAGAAAAGAGGTGGAGGGAGGAGTGGGGAGGAAGGGAAGGAAGGAGAAGGGGGGGAAAAAAATGTAATTTCATTTGAGAGGAGGCCATTAATTTCTGCCAGCTTTAATCTCTCCGTTTTCCCCTGATATGTCGCTTGGCATTCCAATCAGGTCTCTGCTTTTATTACTGAGAAGTCAAATTACTTTCAATTGTGCCGATCCCTTGGATGTTGTCGGTGTTCTGTCGAAGTCAGCTGGAGGCGGGAGTATACGGTGTGACTGACGCTGATAGAGCCAGAAGCCGTCCGTTTGATGTTAATTGGTGCAGTGCTCCATTTTGAATTTGTCTTGGCAAATAGCGCTGCTGATCAGTGTCAGAGAGTCTGAAGTAGTTATGGAAAAGAGAAGATTTATTTAGAACTATTACTATGCGAAAGGTGAAGTATCGACTCACTATAGTCACCATTATATAAGACTGTGCCACGGGGTTCATCAGTGCATCAATAAATGAAGTGTCAGAAATATGTAGTATAGGATTCCAAAGTGTCTGAGCAGCTGAACTGTACAGTCAATGGTACATGCCCGAAATTCCAAGCATTATTGCCCTGTTTATATTTGGATGCGTTGTAGTTGGAGTACGTGCTTTACCACTAACGAGTAAGTTAATCGAAACTGTCACACCCAAACCCGTGGCATAAATCCCCAACAGACGTATATTATGTCAGCCATAATGTGTCTGTATTCATTAGGCCGTGTGTGAGTTGTGCTGTTCACATATACGAATGTACGGCAAAAAATTATAATTGGAATAATTGCCATTCTTTTGCTTCAAACAGTGGTTGATATTGTTGACAGTCATTGTGATTGTCAACACTATAAGGCCACACGAACGATGGTGTATCTTGATTTGCATAACACTTCTACATATGCACGATGGCTTTATTTGAAATGGTGTGAGTATTTAATAAAGACCTATTATGGGTAAGCCCCACCCTCGAGCGGCAAATTGTGAGGTTAGGAAGAATAGGAAGTTTCCTCATTCACTGATCGTAGCCTGCTGATTGGCAGGCTTTCCATCACTCATTGACAGAAAGAGGATGGCAGCCCAGGCCAATTCATCACTTGCTATCCTGAAATCGCGCTTAGTTGAGAGGAGCCGACGGTTTGGGAGGGTAAAAAAACTCTTCTTGCCTTCGAGGTCATAACTCATCATCGCGCGGTTTATGACGCTGGATTTATCATTGCCCGTGACATTTCGCAGTAATTAATGTAATTGCCCCCCCTAACTGTGATGCGGAGTGTTCCGTGTGAATGTTGCATGATGGTGGTCATTACCGGAGAAAAAACTTTTTCGTTACAGTTGCTGTTGGAGCATTTGGAATGCCTGGTGTCCAGGCACGAGAGGTCACTCAGGATGACCGTGGTCAAGAGGCAAGCGGCGTCCCAGTCAGGGGTGTCCAGCGAAGTCGAAGTGCTCAAGGCCCTCAAAAGCCTGTTCGAACATCACAAAGCCCTGGACGAAAAGGTACGGTACTTTTTAAATTTTATTTAATAATATGTGCAAAAAAAAATTTTATTGGGTAAGGCGAATACACCCTCCTCTAACTGGACAATTGTTAAGGTTATAGTCAGTACACTTGGTGCTACATTGTGGGGGATTTAGCTCATAAATAGTTGATGTCTCTCCAGTTGGAGTGCCAAAATTCCGATCTCCTTGTTAGAGGGTGATGGACGAATCCGAACTCTTGATCTAGCTACAACGCCTCATCCATCACGGCTAATTAATTTTGCAGCGACCAAAGGCGTGTTAACAATGGCCGGGTCATCTGTTCCATTATGGGCTGCGGAACAAAAGCGTCGGGGAGATTATCTCTCAGCGGCATAACTTAAAACCAGTAGAAGCAGAGTTATGCGGACGGATTTATAGATAGTGGGAAGGGTATAAATTTCTTTCTCTCCAAAAAATCGCGGGTCCGGCCCACCTCCATCCCCAGCCTTTAAAAACCCAATAAATTACCTTCCACTCGAGATTTGTTGGCTCGGGAGAAATTCCTTCTCCTCCTCCTCCTACCACCCTCCATCTTTTTCTTCTTCTTCTTCCTCCGGAGATGCCACCAGCACCACAACTTAAATCAATACTCCTGCAGCTTCATCAGCATCTTTTCCAATCTCCGCGGTGTTTCTTCGCCGGAAGGGAACCGTCACCAGTCCTCCGGTCCTTACCGTTTGATATCAAAGTGCAACAGGGTGGCACACAAAGACAACCAAGGCAGAATTAAATATCGGGTGATTACGCCAGGGCATGTAGTTTCTGGTTGGGTTCGCTAGAGGGGGTATGGCGCCTACGAGTGCTGCACTCGAGCGAATCCTGGGCGGAACTATATGCCCTGGCGTAATCAACCGATATTTAATTCTGCCATTGGTTGTCGGATACATCCAAATTTCTGGGTTTAGCGTGATATTCATTGTTGAATCATATTAGAAGGTAGTTAACTAATTATACTACCCACAGCCTAGCATCTTAAAAAATAGACATGTCCTTAATATTGATGCCTCTGTGGGACGGTAGGGTTTCATAAGAGGATTTCTTATGGACCTCACTATATACCCACCATTCTGCTTGGTGGAGCAGCGGGTGGCGGGCCTCGGCTCCACCAATCAGATCGCTTTTGGTGTCGGTAGGGGCAGAGGTCGCCGCCTACTTTTTGATAAGTTATGCTGTGGGTACTGTAGTAGGCCTGTGCCGGAATTCTAACTTAAACTCTCGGTTAAAAATCGTGTGATATGATTTAAATGAATATTTTACATGCACCATACTTTAAGTTACATGATACGTAAGTTCTAAACACTGCTTAAGTGCTGTCAAAGTATTATAAACTCTGCTTGCCTCTCCGTATTCCACGCTTAATGTGCTCTTAGTCAGGCTTTTTCGATCGAGTCAGTAAGATGTAGTGTGACACCCTGTACTTTTCCACAGGACCGGACCCAACAATTAACATCGATCAGAGAGTGCCATTGAAAGCGCGTCAGATTTGAGGGTTTGGAAATATGTGGTGTTTTGGCAGATCGTTTACCGGGGAACTATTAATTACTAAAGCCCCCCCCCCCCCCTTTCTAACTCGGGATGACGTGTTGTGGGATCATAATGCACTGGGACCACGGTTATGTGGTGTGCAGGGGGGTATGGGCATGAAAAAGTCTGTGATTGGATTATTTGCATACTATATTCAGAGCCGCACTATACGTCCCCAGGCCTCCCCACCACCCATCCCCACCATAAACATTCACCTTTGTTATTGTTAATTACTTGTGGCGCCCTCAAAATCCGGCATCAATCATTTCGGCTCCCATTGTTTCAATTTGTCTTCTTTGTCGGACGTATTTTTCACACGGCGGATCAATGTCCGACCTTTTCAAAATTCTGCTCATGTACCAGACGCGAAACAAGGCCGAAATGCAGTACAACGTTGATTTGAACCGCATAAAAGCGTCGCGGTGAATGAGGATAATGGCGGATACAGGAATGAATTTAGTGTAATACGAGCAATTTTTGCGGGTTTTTATTTGACTCTTAATTACAGTGGATATTCCCATATTTTCGAATTGAGTCTAATTCTTTGATGTTGAAAGTATGGTCAGGAACATTTGCGGTCATGTTTCTCTACATATGCAGATTCGTGGTGCCAATATGTCAGTGCTTTTAATATCCAGGAAAACTTACAATTTACATGTAAAAATGCAACTTGGCACTTTCAGTTGCGCGCTTCAATTATTTTCTTTAAGCACGGCACCACCTGCACCAAAATGGATCCTGGAGAGAGAAAAATATAGCGTTTCCCAGGCTCTTTGTAATCTAGGACTATATTGCAGCATTCCAGTTAAAAAGAGGAAGCATGTATAGCGTCCCTTTTTTCCTGTGCAAGCGTTGTCACTCGTTAATGCTATTGATTTTGAGGCCATTATATATTTTTTTTCATCGCCTCTGTGTCCAATCTAACTGGCTATTATTCATAGGCGAAAGTGCGGAAAGGGGGGGATTTTTAGAGGCTCCTTTAGAGATCCTGTGTGGCGTGCTGCCCATTTTCGAGCGAGTCTGTAGTACCATTTTTCACCCACTAGAAAGGTCTGTAGCTGACCCTGCCCTGTGTCAAAGGTGGCCATGAGTACGACGAATTATACAGGGCAATATCCTCCTGATTTCTGATATGGTAGTAAGGGCAGCCAATAAAGCTTCCAATCAGTGTCTAGAAGGCCTCGTTCAATCTTGACGGAAATCGAGAGGAAAAGGAACCGGGGAGGTTATAACTCATCCAATTTGCTTGGAGGAAGAAGGCGAATCAGTGCAAGATGGCCAATGGAGCAAACTTCCGGACGGATTCGGATGTCCGGCTGGCATCCATTTGGACACGACGCTAAGTAATCACAGACTTGATGGGTAGGAATTGAATTACATGGCTTTAAATCGCGGAAAGAATGGCATGAAACAGTAAAGGGACAGGTCGGAATGTGAAATGCTTCCATTCCCGTCTATGTTGCGGGGTTTAACTTTCCAACCTTGCTTCCAACTACCCCAAATAGGACTACTCTCCATTATTCAGCCCAACTTCTCGACTCCTCCCATCCAGAGAAAGAAAGTAATGGATAAGCATGCCCAGCGCAAACTATAGCTAGTCCTTAGCACCGCTGTGAAATATTTAATGGGCATCAGTAGACCAGAGGATATAAATAATACCTGGTAGAATTTGTGTGACGTCACAATATTGCCAAGCCCCACTGGCAACAAGGGAGGGGAAAAAAATCATAAAGTTGACTAATGACTATAGGCAAATTCTCATTATACAAAAGATTCAAGGTAAGGATTGTGTTTCCTCATTAAAATAAGGGAGGCGAGTTGGAAAGAGTGCAAATTATATCGATTGTCGACAGAAACAAAAACAGGAGCCAGGTTTGGAAATTAGGTTGAAGCTGCGTCTTATTCCAGGAGAAAGGGCTTATTGTCGACTGAGACGTCGGGATGTGGAAAGTCTCCAGCATTTGATTGCGAAGGATTTCTGGGGAAGGAAAGGGCTTTCCACCTGTCTATCTCTGTTTCCGGGGAGCAGATAAAAGGCAATGGATCATCACCAGGATTTTCTCTTTTTCCGTTCTTCGAAACCCATTGATTCCTGTCGAACTGTGTGTGGGGAGAGAACAGGGCATATAAAAACAATCAATAGCCCCCCTGACAGGAACGCGTTGCGGAAAGGTTGATGGAACACGGAGTTGGCAGGGTATGGCGTCACGGGCTAATGCGGGTGTTACACGGCAGCGGCACTCAGCCCAGACCGATATCAGGATTGATGTGTGGTATGAGTGAGAGGGTAAATTGCAGTCTTGGGTAATACAGGGGTGGACCTACATTTACTTGGGGAAAGGTGACAGGATGAAGCGAGGTCGTTTAATTGCATGAATCAGATATGATTATTATAAGTTATTTGTTGGGGGCTGACTTCACGGTGTAAATGTTAGAAGGTAATGTCGTTTGCTAGAACGTGGTACTTACCGTGTTGAAAGATAGACATTCGGAGTACAGCGCGACAAAAACAATATTGCTTGAGCTTGCCGCCTATGAACATAATCAAAAAAATTGGTTTATCACAAACATGATCATGTTACTTAATTAGGCCTGAAACTAGTGAAAGTCTTCATTATGGCGGTGGAACTGAAGGCGAATAATAATTACCTGCTTAGGAGGAAAAGCTCTGGGAAAAGTGGTCGTGTGACAGAGGCGGAAAATTTTATTATACGTAACAGGGAGGGGGAGGAATGGTTTTAAACCAGGGTCCTAATCTACGCTTGTCTTATTCCGGGGAATAATACAAAAAAAAGGAGGAGAGAACGAGCGCCAATTCCTGGACTGGAAAGCAGCATTTCTTGCAAATTCCTCGAGAGCAATTTTGGAAGACTGGGGAGGGGGAAACGAGGAGCAGAAAGTTTTAGCCGACCTGGAAAAAAATAGTGCCGAATTCCCCTAAGCATTTGGAAGAGCAATGACTTTTGTCCAATGGAGACGTCAATTGGAGAAGCAGCCTTTGATTCCAAACTTTTTTCCACCTTTTGTGTTGCCCCACCCATTTTTTATTTTATTTTTGATGCGACTCCCAAGTTTGATTATGGTACCGTCCAAACTAGTTTTCATTCCAATCTTGTCATATAATGGAGGACTTGGGTGCAGGATATTGTTTTTATACCTGCTTCCATCTTTTATCAACTACATGTGCAGGTGTCCTGCCGCTTTGAACTCAGTGGAAATAAATAGTTCAGGATGATTAATGTTGCCAATTTATTATTTCAGGTCCGAGAAAGGTTACGGGTGGCGCTCGAACGAGTGGCAACGTTAGAAGAAGAGTTAACTCAAACCAAAGATGAAGTAAGTGCAAGCGGTTTCCACACACCTTTTTTCCCCCCTGTCACACTTGTAAGATGATACCCATCATGCATGTCGTTGTTGAGAGCCCAGGGACTGGAGAGGGGAAAAAATTGGCCCTTCTTTGTGCATGTGCAAGCGTTTGATGGATTATCCACGATCCGAAAGGATTGGTGTGGTTCCGGGAAAAGAGCCTCATCCATCACTGGGGGCCCTGCGCTTATTGGACACATACGAGAGTTCATCCAGGGCATGGCAATCCGTACCAATCCCTGGAAAGTACTGGCATCTGTAGGTCCAAATTTTGAAAGGAAGGGCACAAAGACCCAAAATAATGTGATAGTTGTACATGTACCATCTAAAACAGCCATGTCGTTTCCTGTTGAGTTAATAATCCAGGGGGTATTGATTGGCCAACGTGCAATACATGAGAAAGCTGGGGTGGGTTAATAATGCCTCTGGATGCCGAGATGGCAGAATTCAAGAGTAGGCTGGTAATCCTGGAGACAATCTGGGAGGTTTATGCCCGCGAGTCTCTGCTCGCTTTGCTTGGATTAACGCAGCTTCATTTTCCCCTCTGTAGCTTCAGCAGTACAAAATGGGTAAGATTGTCGATGAGAGTCTCAAAGGGAAGCAGAATGGACAGCAGGAAGGTGACCAACAGCAATTGCCTAAGGTTGGTTCCACTGCTTTTCAAAGGGTGCAAACAATGTGCTAAACCACACTCTTAAATTTTACAGCGTCTTTCTAATGGTTCATTAGAACCTGACTCTGATGTCCAACGGGTATTAGAACTACAAAACACATTAGAGAAGCAGGTATGAATAGACTTAATGCTTAGCGCTCATTACTTTCAATACAGGTTGAGAGCACTTTTGACAACTAGCCATTAGAATTTTTTGGGGGAGCGCATGGGGAAAATGCAAGCAGGGCATAATTAGGGAGACGCCCCTTGAGACCAAAGCATTAAATTTTCCAGAACGCTGAGTTAAGTGCCTCCCAGCGAAAAGTCGTAGAGTTGTCGCAGAAAATCGGAGAGCTTGAAGATACCTTCTCTAAAGCCCAGAAGGAGCTTGTAAAAACACAGGAGTCCAACGCAAAGCTGCAGAGGGACCTGAGGGAAAATGTAGCGCAAAAGGAAGACCAGGTCAGGACAAGTCAGAATATTCAAATAAGCATTCTGAGCCTTAAATGCAATTGTTGTCATATGTGCAGGAGGAGAGGATAACAACGTTAGAAAAGAGGTACCTGAATGCCCAAAGAGAGTCGACGTCACTTCATGACCTTAATGAGAAGCTGGAACAAGAGTTGCAGCACAAGGAGGCCCAGATCAAGGTAGTGTTGCTAAAAGTGTTGATGTAGTGTGAATTTTAACATTTTGCTCGACTTGCAGTTGCAAGATGACAAGATCCGAGCCATCCAAGAGAAGCTGGAACTCTCGGAGCAAAAGCTGACCCAATATGCAAAGCTTCCTGACATCGAGGAAGAACTCAAGCAGCGAATGGAAGCCCTCACTCAGGTAGTAGTTCCTAGGACAGTTTCTCAGAGCCTGCTACTCCGATCGAGGGCATTTCCTAACACAGCTAATTTGCGTCAGGCACAGGAGAGACATGGTACTGCTGAAGACAGAATTCTTAGATTGGAGGCCCAAGTGGAGGAGAAGAACACGGAGCTCCTCAAGCTCAACCAGAGGTTAAAAATGAACGAGGAGCACAACACCAGGCTATCCAGTACAGTGGACAAGCTCCTCTCAGGTGTGCACCATTGCATTAGATGTTTTCTTTCAGATTAATATTGTTTACTTTCTTCGATGTAACCTTTGATAACATTTTAAAATTTCATGATCAGAGTCCAATGAGAGGTTGCAAGTGCACCTGAAGGAGAGGATGCATGCTCTGGAAGAGAAGAACGTGCTTACTCAGGAACTGGATAAGACTAGGAAGGTGCTTGAAGATTCGCAGGGTGATAAGGTAGGAGTGAAAGAACATTAGAAGAAAAAGTTCGTTTGAAATGAAGGTTGTTAGGAGAAGGGAGAAAAAAAAGTGTGAAACTTGCATTTTCAGCTTAAAGTGAAGAGCAATTTGGGGTAACTTGTTGACAAGTAATTTCGCAGAAAAGTCACAGAGTCGTGTTTTTTTTCCTCCACACTTTTCATAGGCAAGGTTAGCTGCGGAATTAGCGAGATTAACTTTAGACCTAGATGCATTGCGGAGGCAACAATTGGTGCGGTGAGTAGGCAGAGGTGTCATTGCAATCTTTTCTCAAGCATTCGCTTCTCTTTTCTTTTTTTTTGTTCTCTCCTCCCTCCAACCTTTTTTCATTTCCCTGCTTATGTCGACTCCACACCCTTTCTCTACCCCTCACTCCCCTTTAACAAACGCACGGAACAAAAAAAATAAAGGTTGACATTATGAAGGAGCTGAACAAATCCAGGCTTGAGATTGAGAACCTTAAGCGACAAATGCTGCAGCAAGAAATTGCTTTTAATATTCAACAGACTGAAGCACTCACAAGGTATGGAGTTTTTGTTTCGGGGAGGGAAGGGGAAAGGGGTGTAGTTATTGACTTTCTCTCTTGAGTTTACTCTCTGCTGAAATTTTTTTTCAATCCTTTTTTTCGGCTGCTTCTTTAATCTTTTGCTAAACTAACCCTGGCACTGTTATGAATATGCTTTCCCCTGTCCTGCTGGCTTTATCTTTTTTTATGCACTTAACTCTACATTTCTTATTTGTAAAATCTCTAGTGTGTAGTACATTATATTGAATAGTCATGCTCTATTGTTAATAGTCTCTTACCAGATTATTAACTATATTAACAGTTGCTATTAATGTAATGCAGAGTAAAATGCGTCTTGAACAGACCATGAATTCATTGCTGAATTTTTGTTTGGTCCTAGTGGAGAATTTTTAATGTATTTTTTATTGTAAACAACATGAGCTTGTTTCACGTGAAATTATCCCAGAAGGGGAGCAGCTCCACTCTAGACAAGTTTTACTATAGGTGAAATTAAGTATAGCAAATTTTGCAATCTGGTTTTCATGAATGTGAATAATGGTTAACTCTTTTAATTTTTGGGAATTTTAGGAGCCTGTCCCCAACGCCAGTTGAGAGCAGTTTTGTACGTAGCTCTAGTCATACGAGCTTCGACACACATTCCCTCTCTCGGAGGCAGAAGGGCAGGGTTGGGCTGGATGATGACCCAACAAAGGTGAAATTTTTGTTTTTGCTTAGAAAATATGGATAGCAATTTGTACTTACATGGAACTGGAATTACTGAGAATCTGTAAATTATGCTTAAATTTGGGTTCTCCTTGTAATTGCTATTAAGATTTTCTGGCATGAAGGGTATTTCTGAAAGGCTTACCTATGTTGGTTTATAATTTATTCATTAATTGTTCAGCACAATAATGGCTTGATGACTGCTGAAATACGCTATGACATGTTCATTACATATTTGCTGTTTACAGGTTCTTAATGAGGAAGACTGGGAGAGTCTTCAACAAGCACATGTCCTTGCCAATGTCCAGCAGGCCTTTGACGTGAGTGATGCAGAGGCTGACGACTCGGAGTCGATCTTCAGTGCTGTCGACCTGCTCTCACCGACGGGACCTACCGATGCACAGACACTTGCTATGATGTTACAGGAGCAGCTTGATGCTATCAATAATGAGATCAGGTAATTAATACTTCTTATGACCTGTGAGGTCCTCACTGATCGTTTTTGGTACATGTCCTATTTTTTTTTAGTTGGTTTTCTTATTGGGCTAGTGTTAATTACTCAATCTTTCATTAATAATGAGCAAACATTACGATAATAATAATGATAATATTCCAATGTCCCATTTCAATAGTTGCATCTTTTTACATATTGTACAGACTGATTCAGGAGGAGAAGCAAAGTACAGAAGCCAGGGCAGAAGAGCTGGAGTCTCGTGTAGGAAGCTTGGAACATATGAATCTACTGACCAGAGGGCGCAGTTTCGAGAGGAGTTCTCCGCCCCTCAGCGGTCGGTCAACTCCAAAGTCACACCACTCACCTCAGAGGGACTACATGCACAAATACCACACTGTAAGTATCTGAGCTCTTGTGTTGGCATCGTCACTTGTTCACATGCAGGAAGAATTTCCTGGCATTTGGTGCCATTGGGTATGACGCATTGGGTAGCTCTCTGCTCCCGCAGGGGTTATTTCCAGTCACTTTCTGATTGTTGACTCCTTGTTTGAGTCACTGTTCATTAGTTTGGTAAGAGCTCAGAATTAAGAGAAAGTGTCAAGAGAAATTTGCCATCAGTAATTTCTCTTGTATTGACTGCTTACATTACCCTTTTCTTTCCGCTTTAATGGATTAGTTCCAGGTCTGTTGGCAAGCTCACCTCTTTTTACACTATTCAGTAGTTTAGTGTGGGTAGTTTTTTCTTTTAATTTTTATCTGATAATATATACTCTGTGTAGTTGAAGAATGCTTTGTGGAAAGGGAAAGAGTATGTTAGTAGGGGACAGAACCTTCTTCAACTATGGTGACCCAAGTTGGAGTCCCATTTGTTAGAGCTCATCTTTTCATACCCTTTCATTTGTATTTGTTTTGTGTCCCAGTAGTGTACCATTGTGTTTGTTTGGATGAATTGCTGTTTTTCTGTGTTTGCCTTGAAATCTTATGGACGGGATAGAGTAGTGTTTGTGTGATCACCAACACTGGTCTGATAACATATGGCATGACTTGAATGAAATGGGTTCTTGTACTAGGAGTAGTCACAATACATTTCTCTCCTTTCTTTTTATCAGATATACATTACATTACTTCATATGAGATGGAATGATTTTAAATCAGGAAGTGTGACGAATCAATCATTTAGGCATCGTGTAGAAAGTTACTTGCATGTACAGTTTGTGAAAATTGTTTTTATACACATGTATACTCCACAAGTACATAGCTTCCACAACTTTAACTTTTATGCACATGTAGACGGAAAAATTTTATACTTGCACTCTCTGTCCTCCTCAACTCTATACCAGTAGTAGTTCACTTGTCACTCTATCACTCATATGCACATCTGGGCAAAAAAGTTATCTCTTTAAAAAAAAATTTAAAAAAACACCAAGTCTCTCCAAAATTGGCAGTTGGGAAATTGAGGGTCACACCCCCCCCCCCAGTTAGCGCAAAACAGGAGGAGACTCGCTTCGTCCACTTGAAAACCCAACACATGCAGGCTTTTAATCGGGTGCTTTCTACCCGCTCCCACCCCCCAACCCCCAACTTTGATGCCTATTCTCCTAGGCACCTGCTTCTATGTCACCATCGCAGCTGCACCAGTACGCTTCTCTCAGTCAGGGCCAGCTTTCTGAATCACTGCCTTCTAGTCAGGTTCGTATCCATCTCCTAAGATATACTAAAAACTAAACAAAAAGCAAATCACCAACCACCATCACACCTTACGATCTTCTGTTGTCCCAATCTGTTTTTGCATTACCAAGATTATTAGTTACTGTGTGTATGCCATGCAGGCTTCTTAGAGGTTTCATTTTGGGTAGGCACCCTAATCACATGTTTGTTTCAGAGTTGTTATTGAATGAAGTTATACTGGTTGATTGGAAGAAGCAAACTTCTAATCCGTGTTGGCAGTAGAAGTATGAGTGAATGTTACCATAGGAAGCAGTGTCACAAAGGGACTGTGAAGCTTTGCCCTTCATGACTGTTTTTTGTAGTAATTATGCCCAGATGTCTGCTGCAAACTTGAATTAGAAGCACTGTAATGTAATACTTTTTTTTGGTTGAATTTAGTGGCTGCTATAAAATATGGACAATTGAACATGCCACATTGTGCCTTGCAATTCTGGAAAGTCCCAACACGTAATGTTGACTCTTACTTGCAAGAGTGGTAAGGGCAAAAGATTTTAAAACACCATACGTTTATGATTATAAGTCATTGCACTCACAGGACCTGTCAGCATCAATTTTAGTCATTCATTATTACATTGTAATTAATATCATACATAGCCATGACTTTAATATGAATGTAGTGGCATTATAGAGTTTCATTACTTGAGAGTTGGGCGTTTACAGCCATGTAAAGTTTAGAGTGAGGTAGCAGGAAAATTTATGTGCTTCCCGAGCAGTTGAGTCCTTTCATGGGCCCTTAGTTACAGCTGGTACCATCATCATCGGACATTACGAAGGAGGACATGAGAGGCCTCAAGCCAGAGAGCAGCCCACCAACACCCAGGTCACTACGATTAGAAAGGGTAGCTCAGGCCCTGGCCCAGAGCTCAGAGGAACTCAGGAGGTGAGAACAAGGGTTTTTACACACTCAAACTACTACATAATCAATCTTGATATTCATACTCATTTGTAGAGATGAATGCCATTTGGGCATTTTCATTTGTTTCTTTAATTTTTTTTAAAGATCATGGGTGGAATGTGATTTCAGCGCTTCTTTCGTAGCTTTTTACAGAGGGTTAATTCTAATAAGGCCTTTGAAAATGCCACTCATTATTGCGCTTTGCGATGATGCTTTTTGCATAGTTGTGCTTCATTTTTTTTTCCTTAGGTGTGGGTGATTATGATTGGGATTTTTGTCTCTTCTCCCCTTCCGCCACCCCATTTTCTTTTTTCCCATTTGCGCAGAGCGGCTGTGCAAATTGTACCCTCCACCAGCCAAGCTTATACAATGGGCTCTATCGCCTCATCTCAGGACCATTTAACCACATTCAGGTTAACTAAATTAACTGTTGTGCTCATTTTAAAATTGCATGTAGTTATTTTTTTAAACCACATCCTTGTTTGTAGTCTGCTGAATCTCCATTTTTAAATATTGCTTCAATGACAATTGGCTGTGATACATTTTTGGCATGAATTTTACTCACCTTCACGTCTCTCATTTAATGACAATGGACTCCTGCAATGCTGACTTGTCACCAGCATTGCCTCTGGCAATATATGAAGGGTGATACGCAACATCTTTTAGAAGTTTGCTTCACACATTAGTCTTTGTAATTCCATAGCAGAGAATTGTGATATGGTCTGATTGCATTGCCTTTCCATGTTGCTCAATTCATGTAAGTAAGCCATGTACACACATGTACCAAATAAGTGGACTTGCTTTGAATTACCCTTCATGTATTAGCAGATTATTATTATCATTATTGCAGCTGTACTACATTTCAGTGTATTCTGTACCTAGTTTAGTCTACTTGCACGAAATTATTGAACGTATGTGATGTACTTTCTGTGTTGGCAATGGCAGCACTCAAGCTTACACAAGGTAGACATGCTCGGAAATCACTGGTCACGTTCTCTATAATTGATGGTGAGAGGTTTTTTAAAAATGTTTAAACCTATTCCACATCATGTGCACCATCAAAGTCAGATTAATATTGCAACAAATTTAATCACAAGAACTGATAATTATGTACCCTAGGTTTGCTATGACAATGCCACTGCCACTTTGTTCTATGGTGAGGTGCAATGACCATAGTTATTTACAGCACAATATATGTTTGCACCTAACTGTAGAATTGACACATTGTTCACAAATGGTAGTTACAGTGTAGTGCTGGAATTCAGTTAGCAGACTTGACGTGAACTAAAATATTGTGGGCCTCCCCGCAAGGGAAGGAACTTTCAAGGCAGAGAACTGATATATACATTGTCTATCCATCGCAGCAATAATGGGCTAGACCTATTTGACATAGGGATGTCCGAAAAACTGTAAGTCCCAGAGAATTTAGAAAAAGATTTTAAAAAAGAAACCTAGGACAGTCTGTAGATGTCTAGTTAGCTGATAAATGTGGAGATTTTGGGAACTCTTTCTCAAAACCGGGTGTGTTATTTATCGTGGTGTTGTGTTAGGAACGTAGGAAAAAAAACATAGTTGTAATCTAGCATCACTTGACCATCTTTACCTCCTATCCTGCCAACCCTCTTGATTTTCATTCGTCAGGCCAAGCTTCGTAGACAGTTCCCATGAACCAACACCCTCCCCTTTGTCCTCTGCCAACAGCAGTCAAGATTCGCTTCACAAGAGCGTCCCTACTTCCAAGAAGAAGGGCATCAAGTCTTCCCTGGGGCGGTTCTTTAGTAAAAAGGAGAAGGTGAGTTGCTTTCTCACAGATGACAGTCACTCTTCTGTTTCCCACTTGGTGACAGGGAAACGGCTAGTTATACAATCCTGAAAATAGTCTTCTCTGTCCATGCAGGCAAAAGCGAAGGAAGTGGGGATGATGTCTGGGTCATCCGGTTCAGGGGATATGTCAGGCATGTCGTCCATCTACAGCGACGGGGACATCGGAGTATCGGACACCCTGGGTCTGGGTGGTGTCTCCCTGGGCCAAAAAGGCGATTTTGACAGGCGCAAGAAGAAAAAGTGAGCTCCTCCTGAGACAAAGTTGGTTCTAGTTTAATTTTTCACACTTGTCATTCTAGACACGAGCTTCTTGCCGAAGCGATGAAGGCAGGCACCCCATTTGCCCTGTGGAATGGGCCGACCATAGTGGCCTGGCTTGAACTATGGGTTGGGATGCCTGCCTGGTACGTGGCAGCATGCAGAGCAAACGTCAAGTCAGGAGCCATCATGAGTGCCCTCAGCGACACGGAGATCCAGCGGGAGATTGGGATCAGGTGAGTTAATCATAGTGCTTTATCTTAGAGCTTCGGGAGAAAGTGCTGTTTACCACAATTTCTCGCATTATTCATTTCCAGCAACCCCCTTCATCGGCTGAAGCTCCGCCTGGCAATTCAGGAGATGGTGTCCCTGACCAGCCCCAGTGCACCAAAGACGTCTCGAACAACCCTGGCATTTGGGGACATGAACCACGAATGGATAGGCAACTACTGGCTACCTTCCCTGGGGCTCCCTCAATACCGAACCACCTTCATGGAGTGCCTGGTGGATGCTCGCATGCTGGATCACCTCACCAAGAAGGACCTCAGGGGCCAGCTCAAAATGGTCGACAGCTTCCATAGGTCAGTCGGCTGCTGAAAGGCCACATTTTGAATTGCATCACATTGACATCTGAGTTAGCATGGAGCCAAAATTCTAAATTATGTGTTTTTTTCCTGTTTAGGACAAGCTTACAATATGGAATATCTTGCCTGAAGAGGCTAAACTACGACCGTAAGCAGCTGGAGGAGAGGAGGAAGAGCTGTGAAAATGAACTCAAGGATGTGCTGGTCTGGTCCAATGATCAGGTCATCAAGTGGGTCTCCTCCTTAGGGCTTAAGGTGAGAGAATACACACATTTGTACATTGAGCAAAATGATAGATCTGACATGTGTAGGTTGTAGTAGTTTGACTTAGGCATTCATTTTTGATATACTGCATGTAACATACCTTACATTAGAAGCCAAGCTATTGCACATACTAGTTACAGTAGGCACAACTAAAGTGTGGAAAACCAAATGATGATCTGACGTCATCGTTTCTTACATTGTTGCTTTTCATTGCTACTGTTTACTCATATTGTTCTGTGAAGGTATTTTCATGGAAACCTTGATGATGTCAGATTGCTGTTACGTTTTCCGTACTGTACCATACTGCAGCAGTGCTTGATCTAGGGATGGTTAATGTAATCAATTAATTGATAGTTTCACCAGATGTAGTTTTTGGAAGGACCATTTTTACCTCGAATAATTCATGTAGTGGGACTGTGGTCTGTAATGTTTCATTGGGGAATATATCTTTTTCAGGAGTATGCCAACAATCTCCTAGAGTCAGGTGTCCATGGTGCCTTGGTAGCCCTGGATGAGAGTTTTGATAACAACAGTATGGCTCTTGCCCTTCAGATCCCAATGCAGAATACGCAAGTAAGCACAATTTTAATTTGTCCTCACATGGATTTCTTGCATAAAATTTGCCATGGCATTCATACATTTTGTTTTAACTGCTCCCCAGGCACGACAGATGCTAGAACACGAGTTCAATAACCTCTTGAATGTGGCAACGGATCGTCGGGTGGAATCGGAGCAGCCCAAGTCTTGATATTACACCACCCGTCGTCCCCACACCATCATATAAAAAGAATACAATACATTAATGATGCATATTAGTACAGGAAGAGCTAAACAGGGAGGCGGAATTGGAGGGAAAAGTTGATGAGGACTTGATAGTTGGTGAGTAGACGTTTTCCACAAAAGGCCCAGGAGTTGAAAGGAAAAAAAATAGGGGGGAATAACTAGACATTTCTTCCTTGTTTGTTTTGTGTTGTGTAATTTAAACCAAGACGAAAACAGTACATGGACTATTTCCACATACAATTCCTTGTATACCAAACTGTGCCGTGCATCCAAGTGGAAAATCCAACATGGGGACTTGAGTTTTTTTTTTGTTATTTTTTTTTCCCCAAGTGTGTGCTCGCTAGTTAAGGTTTTTTCAGAAAAAAATAAGAAGAAACAAGCAGACAAGTGTTTTAAAAAGGGAAATGAACATGTGGTCTTAAAGAGTCCAGTTTTCCTTTTTTATAAGAAAATACTGTATGTGAAAAAAAGACCAAAAAAAAAAGTACTAGGACGAGAATATTCCCAACAACATTTCCAAAACGTTGTTGCATGAGTTTTGAGTTGAATGGTTTATTTCTTCGAAAATTGGGGGACAAGGTGTCAAAGATTTTCACCCAACATTTAAAAAACCCAGAAAACGATTTATGTTCTTGGTAGGCTACTTGTTTATGTTCCCCTTGTACCTCCCCCTAACTAGATACAATAATGGTAATTAATAACTAATTGTAATAGGTTTAAAAAAAGAAATGAAGTGGGACTGGCAGCTTTACATTTTTTAGTACCAAAGTTGGGGGTCATAACCGCAACCTGTCTGCTCTTGGTTTTCCTTAAAAACCAGTATTAGCTTGACTCGAGTGAGTTAGCAGTTTTCCAATACCCATTAAAAAGTTTCGACAGTATGTAACTCAACCCCAGATCAGGGAATGATGAGTCAGTTTTCCGTTCTCATGGTGCCATTTCAGTACCCGTGGGCAGTGTGCATGCAAAAGTCTGATTTTTTAAAAACATCCCTACCCCGGTTCTCTGGTTCGCATTTTTAAACAATCTAGATCACAGTATTCCTTTACCATTTTTTCATTTTGATCTTGTAATGTGATTTACACATGCATGTGCCACTTTATTGTCAAAAAACAGGCAATAATCTGTAGCAGGATAGGGAAAAATCTTAGTAGAGATGTTTTGATGTCAATACTGTGCTTAGGGACACTTGGAAGAAACAAAGAAGTCATCTCGTTTTGAACTTAAAAAACAATATGGAGGGAAGGCGAAGGATGATTTTCACACTTAATTTAGACCTACTTAGGTTTATACTGGCAATGAGAGATGGATATGTAAATTGTACTAACATATGTGATAAAAAGGCACACTTTTATAAGTAGTGAAGAAGGTGTTTACCTCCCATTCCCAAAATATTTCTCGAGCTTGAGCCTAGTTTTAGGTTTTTTCACTGTTATTAAGAAAAAATAGGGAGTGTGCCAAGGGCAGGAAAACTACATAAAAAATATAAGCCACTCGTTTCTTTACTTTGCAGTTTATTTGCAAGACTTTGGCGCTCATTTTTAGTCGCAACAGTAAGCGCCATTACTGTAGAGCAGGCCCTTTTTTATCAATGAGAACTAGCACTGCTGCCATTTATACGATTATTCAGTTGACTATACCCATCCAGCACCTGAGCTTTGACCTCAAACTAAATATTTTGCAAGGCAGCATGTGTATAGATTTGTTTAATTTCTTTGACCTTCCAAAGGCCTTTGCTTGGGCTTCCCCAAACTTTTGAGTTGCGTTTAATAACAATGTTTAACGGAGGAAGTCCAACAGAGACTGATGGCATTTTCTACTGTGATCTGCAAAATAAACCTTAAAACCCCTCTTCCCTTTCTTCCCCCACTTCCTTTTTATTGACAACAATACTGCCTTCATCTGTAGACAAGAAAAGTATACAACAGTACACATTAACAGAAACTAATAATGGTGAAACTCCCTGTACAACAAACGACAACAATGGACCGCAAAACAGAACAAAAAGAAGAGTCATTTGGTGGATCCTGTATATACCGTGTTTCATAGATGTACCATACATCTGTAACAATGCTGTGTGTTGCGCTGAGCCATGATCTTTTAGTCGCAAGAGAAGACTTTGTGTTCCAGATATTATTTTTTTCCTTTCTTTTTAGTTTGTTTTACTTCACATGTGAAATGTTATCTCCTCAACCATTCCTAACTTCCCTGCAAGTAACTTTTTTTTAAATGTACATTATAACTAACTTACTGCAGGCAGTATGCAAGACAAAGAGCGAAACTCATCCAGTATTTATACAGTGGGACGGAAAAACAGTTGTTCCTCTACGTGTATTTTGTGCATTTTTTGGTACTGGTACAGTCAAGCAGAGGATGTTTTAAGACTATTTCTCCAACTCAAAAAACCTCAAATCCCACCCAACCCCACACCCCCCCACAACAGAAAAAAGATCATGGCCTCCTTGTTTTTCGTTCTGTGCAAGTCAACTAGCGAGCAGAATAAAGTGAATGTTTGAATCGGACATGACTTTCTTTCAGGATCATTGTGACGTAACTGGTGGCACGAGCATTATGCAACATTTTTCAGATTTTTAACTGTTATAGTCATGTACATTAATAATTTAAAGAAATAATATCACTTTAGATCTTTAGATGACATATACGTTTTGCATTGTTGCAGTATGGCAATTTTCAGCATTCCAGTTTGTAGTTTGGTTGGCAGTTCTCTTATTGCTTATTGGTGGTGGAGCATGAAGTGCTCTCAGGGTGGTGCAACTGCAGGACTTCTGTACGCTACGGTAAGGATTGCATCGAAGCCAGCTACATAACGTAACTGGCTCATTGCACCACCTTGTATATGAGCACTTTTTTTTACATTCAATACCCTCTGACGCACACCATCCTTTAACCTCCCCTTTTTGAACCCATTGTCATCTCCACCTCCCAAACTCAATTCATGTGGCTTCTCATATTGGTCCCAAACGAGCCGTGTAATAAATCCGAGGGGCAACAATCCAGGCGCCTAATTAGAGTGTCAATAGGGTCCCAATAGTGACTGCATTGTAGTCCCTTCCTCCCTTCCATATGCCCCTTGTTTATTTAGAAGGAAAAGGTATATACAGCCTAGGAAGGGGGGGAAGCTGGTGCACAGTGTGCAGATGCCTTGTACTGGTCCAAAATGGGGGTCTAATCCCAGACTAAACACCGCATTTGCATTTATTGCCAATGCTCTCTCTCTCTCCATCTGGTTTTCCGCCAGCAGATTTTTCTTGACGTCTCCATTCAGCTGAAAGCACAAAGGGTCGAAGCATTCTTTTCAAAACGCCATTTACGACAAATTTGGGGACTTTTAGCCCCAAAATGGACCACCAGGTGACACGTGCTGGAAACAAAAAAATTGTATTGTTGCAGGCTGGGAAACGGCCATTGCAGGTACTGGTGAGACCCCTTTAGGCCTATTAGTCCCAACGTTTCTTTCGGTGGCTTCCTGTGGGGATGGGTTGACATTTTAAGTGACATATATCAGTGTGAAGAAGAGCTGTCTGTAAATTTATCGCTAGTGGGTCCGGTTGGGGGGTTGAAATTTTTGGACATGGCAGGGGGTCTGGGCATCCGTTTTTGATCCTCCCCCAGCCCCCCCAGTTTTCCCCCGGTCCATTGAGCCCGGTTGTCATCGGGCCTGCGAAACCAGAACCGATTTATTGCCTCTGGCAGTAGCAGAGCTAATGATTTTTAAAATGGCGGGTTCCTCTCAGTATACGTTTTGCGGTCCAGGTTGCCAAAGTATGGGTTGAGATCAAGATTAATGAAGGAATCATAACGGGAGCGGGGGATGGGTGTCAAATGATGGATGATGGGAGGGGTTGGGTTGATGGGTTGCTGAGTAGGATGGTACCCAAGAACCATTGTTGTGGGTTGGATCCTAGGGTGATGGGATGAGGTGGCAACGGTGCTGCCAGGTGGAAAAATCTATTGTTGCTGAACCTCCTTTTCATGCCCGTATCTCGCAAATGGCATGATTGACTTGCATGCCACTTTTAGGACCAAACGAGAGCGTGATTCGAGTAAACTTTTTCCTGTTACCAAGGAAATTCAAAATTGGACTACAACGACGTAGAATGTTGTCGGTCTTATTTCTGGTCACGGAAAATAATTTCTAATGCATGTAGACTTGGCATTGAAGCAGTGAACCCAGAAACCGGAAGCCCGAATCCGAAAACCGTTTGTCGCTACAATTTCAGCCCTCATACCTGTCCACAGACGGACAGAGCAGTTCTATAAGATTTTTTTTATGAGAAAAAGTCTGAAATTAAATTGGTAATGCAGGGATGCGCTGACATCTACTTTGACTCCGTCATGTCGTGCCGGTTTCCCGGAAAGAGCAGCGTGCGCCATCTACTGATTTCCTTCTCAACATCCCCGCACAAAACATAATATTACTGTAGATGAATTTGCTCCATTGTTCTGACAACGTTGCCAAAATTACTCCCCATGGACCTAAAAATAATTTGCACCCTCTTATTCGTTTCGGAGCTTTGGCAACGTCGGCCATTTTTCTCCCAAACGTAGCGTTGGAAATAAATGTAGCCCAGTACATCCAAGTCATTGATAATGCCAACCGTGCGCACTCGGTTGCGTTCGTTCAAAACTCATCTACGTAGTAGCAATTTAGCTAATTTTTAAATACTTTTAAAGCACCTTGACTTTGCTAGAGTGCTGATGGCCGTTTTTACGATTTATTAATCCTATGCTGGTCCTTTTTTCGTCCCCATCCAGGTGTGGCTCCCCCTTCCCAAAAAACGGTGTCCCGCCACTACTTCCCTTCCCAAGTAATAAAATTGTAACTCTTTGATCATTATGCGCGTGACAAGCAGGGTGTTGAGCGTCGGAGGGTAGCCCTGGAGCCATTCATGCGCGAAATTAATAGCTGGTACTATTTGCATCCCTGGCCAATGGGATCATCCTTGAATGGATATCCCCATTTTGGAGTGGCATGACCAAGCTCTTCCCGAGTGCCATCCTCCCATTCTCTTTTGTATCTTGTCACCCAGCTGCTGACAATAATGGATCCCACTCGAGTCGGCCATCTTTTATATATGGAAGCCACCTGGGGGGGTTATATGGGTGGGTGGTGCCCTCTTCACAGAAAAGTGGCATCAAGGCGCGTGCTATGATGATTGATGATTCGGTTGTCAAATATGACCAAACATGGGGATGCGCCATGTTTCGTGCCGCGTCGAAACGGATTAAATTCGGAGCCTGTTTTCCAGAGTAAATAAGGGACTAGTCGCGCTTATTGCGTGGAGGACGTTGAATTAATTAGGAGGGCCCCACGCCGGACTAATTACGGATTTATGTGTGAAACTTGGCTCCGCGGCGACTTAAGTATTGGCTAAGCCGATTATGCCTGTAAGTGCTGTATACATGGTGCGCTGATCAAGTGTTGTGGATTGTGCACAGCTGTTAATGGAATTCGCTAATTTCTAGTTTTAAAAAGCATATTTTAGGGACGCCAAATATAATGAATAAATTTCAACATAAAATTAATTTGGGACTAATTAGGTAATGTGACCATGAGAGAGCACTTTGCAACTAGTATATAAGACTAATTGGAGGATTTGTGTAACGAAACTTTACTCCTCGACATAAGCGCATTACTTGTATAGGAAGAATATGAGTCACATGTAGCACGACACCAGCTGAGAGAACAAAAGCAAATGAGGTCCAATCAATAGCCTCAAATCACGCTACATGCTAATGGTCTTTAGAGCATTAAATAATTATTGCCTGCTGTGAAATTTATTGGCGATTAGCGACCTCTTTACAAAGATGGCCGCGTTTTTTTATATAGTCCGCGTGTGTGTTGCATTATTCTATAGTAGATTCTATTCTGTTTAGGGTCAGACACGAGCCTCTCTCTTTGAATGTAATGTCCACTCCAAAAAAAGCTAGGGGATGAATAACTTGCAGTCACGAAATCTCCGCATTTTCTCTCAATTAAGTCCGAAAGGGAAATGGCCCTTTCACGCCCTTTTCTCATTGGATGTCTCCTGCCGCTTCGATCATCCCGACATGACAATATCACTCTTTGTGATTTCATTAAATATGAAGCTCGTGTCTATTGATTGGTGTGCCGCTTCATAAATCGCATGTGTAATGTAAGTGGAATTTGACCCATCGTACATTATCGACGCATTAAGATGACACTACGTCACGCACTTTTCTTCTATTTTTAAAAAAATGTGTCGCAAATGACTTGAACGCACGAATAATTAGCCAGTCAAAAATTGTTGGGTAATGACTCCAAATTAAAGCACACGATGAGTACTCTTTCCATACGAGTAGGCAATGTGTAATCAGCAAAAAGGGTCGAAAAAAACTATTGATCTACATAAATTAGTGGGCGATCGGTTAATCTAAGCGCCCGTGTAATTTTTTTTTCAGGTGGGGATTATAGACGCGTTACACATGAACGGTTAATATGTCCACAAACTAGTCTGTTGGAACTTGATGACTATCGGGTATTATTGGCAGCAAGTACGCCACATATACGTCATTACTGCAGATATTACTGTAGGCCTGAGAAGAATTTGGAGCCAAAACATCTGGTCCCCAGAGGATGAATATATCAACGGGGGGGGGGGGGGGGGGNGGCATGGAAGAGAAAAAAACTCCACGAAAACAAAACAGATAACGGTAGGACTCACGCCATTATTGAGTAGTACTCAATAATGCAGCGGGATAGGTTGAAATCCCCATTACTGTGGCATTAGACTGTAATAAGTTTTGTTGGGGGAAAATAATGAGTTAGTCACTAACACCCGTTTTTTCCAATCTTGTCAACAATTAACAATTGCCCCCATTATTATCAATATTTTTTGGAGGTATTCAAACTGTCCTTGCCGATGTCATTACTCCGTATTCAACACCTGCCATATGTCCATTGCCAATTTGTGTTCATAAAAATTGGCAAGGTCACACCTAGAGATCCTTGTGCGGACAGGTTTGCGAATAGCACGTTCCCTTTTTTTTTGCAATATTCCGCAGCATCTTGCCCCCTGCGGTCACCTTGTGGTCAATAGGCTAGGAACAGGCCGGACAGATGTGCTGTGGGAAAAAAAAAGTGCAGCTGTGCATAGATATAACGTAAGTCCAGGAAAAGGCAGTTCTATGATAGACCCCCCAGGGGGGTGATCAATATGGTCCGAGGGGTAAAAGGTCAGGAAACAAAAGGATGCATTACCTTAGGGGGGGAATCTGCTCAAAAAGGGAGGCCTATCCACCCACTGTTGCGGACATGGAAAAAGAGCAGTTCGTCATAACTAACTTGCTCAGACTACCGAGAGTAATTATGGGCAAAACCGTTAACATTCTTTTATATAGTAACTACCTAATTAAGCTAACTCGCCGTGTGAAAAAAACTTACCCCCCCCCCCCCNTGTTTTTTGTAAGCAGCTCGAATATTGATGACGTTGGACACGAGGGGGCCTTCTTCTCCCCCCCACCCCCACCTTTTTTGGGGTGACTATTGAATGGGTCACTCTATTGAGTTGGGAACGCGTGCCCCTTTTTAGGCTTCCCGTTTTTTTTCCATAAAAAGGGAAAAAAATATTGGCCATATTATGCCATGGTGGGTACAGGGTGTGCCAAAAACTTAATATTTCCATGGAGGGTGTAGGTGAATGTGTCGGTTCCCTTTTTGAGCCTCCCCCCCCCCCTCCCCACCCCGGGTTTGCTATTGGGGGGAGACTAGTGGGGGAGAAATGGGCGGTGCGACATGAGCGGAGGCCGCGTGGTTGAAAAGAGAGTGTTGAGCTTCAGTGATGGGCGGGAAGAGCTGGAGGAAGCAGACAAGTACAGGGGGTGCTCGTAACAACATGCTGGTGAAGGAACAACATGCCGCTCATTCAGGACTTTGCCACTGAAGGATCCAAAAGCCACAAAGTAAGCTGATTGTTTGTATTTTGAGGTGGAAGCAATTTTTGGTCCACCCTGTAAATTAATGTCCAACTAAATTTTCCGAATATTGCATGACCTTGTTTAGATGGTTACATTAATCCAAATTAATGCAAAAAATAATTGCAATTACAGCCTGAGAAGCGAATGATGTCCCGGTCATTCTTGGTGGACTCACTCATTACCCGGAAGCCCTCGGACACCCCGTCGTCCGAAGCATCACCATCCTTTAACCTCGGGGTCACCTCCTATGCCAGTGCTGTCACCTCGCAGCACCCACCTCCGCATCACCCTGCCATTCCGCATTGCTACCCCCGGAAGCATCCGGACCTCCTTAGCCTGTACAGCTGCCCCTGGTGTCTGCCCCTGGGTCCTGCCTCCGCCCCGCTTCTGCCCCCGCTCACATCCACATACGCTCCTCTCATCAGGCCCGTACCAGTCACCTCCGCACCTCTGGCCTCGCTCCTGAGGTCATACGCACCCCAACACCCAACCCCAACCCCTGCCGCATCACCTGCCCTACACAGGTCAGGGGTCAAGGAAGCACCTGGACATGACGAAAAGCAAGGTATAGTATAGATCTATAATATGTTGTTGCCAAACCCTCATCTGAAATATTAAGACAAAATATCAGATTCAAAGCAATTGGGCCATTGTCTCGAGGAAGCCAGCAAGTGTATGCGTGTAACATCCGACTGCACACGTTAATCACATCATCAGCACTCGCTGTATTTAATTCCCCGGACACGAACCCTAGAGTCAAAGGCATCGCAAATCCATATCTTATAGGACCGGATAAATGATAGATATGTTTGCACCCAGTCCTTCCTTTTGTTGTCCATTCTTGGGTAATGGAATCGTCCAGCGGAACTTTTTCCATTCGGTCTGATGAGATGTAATATTTATTAGAGCCATGTTCGCGTGTGGGGACGTGAAGGTGAGATTAGTGTGTTTATCAAGGGCTTTTGAGAGCAAACTCATCGATTCCAGATTCTGTACTGATCTCAAAATGCTAGACCCTGAATAATAAGCAATTACGTGGTGGCCTGGACTAATAGAGTAAATGACCACGGGGGGTCTCTTGAAATTTTTATGACCTTTGTTCCACAACATGGTGACCCTCAGGCGAAAGTTTCTCAACTGGTAATTACACCGATCGCGTTTCTGATCCGGAAACCGCGTTGACGACTCTATGGTAATGGCTAACCGGATACAATTTCTGGCATTTACGCACCTGAACATTGTAGTACTCGACAGGTACGTTATTACTCGGGAGTAAATAATTTCTAGGCGCGGCACATGCCGCGGTTTGCTGTAATCAGATGTTCAGTCCCGTGGGAAAATTTTGGCACAGGTAATGCTATTCTGCGAAACGCGATACAAATCACCTCGTATGAAGATATATTCAGGGCGCGATTATACATTTTAGCCATGCATGGTGTGTGCCGCACGAAAGAATTGTCAATTTTGCGAAGGCTGCTTTTGGAAATTGATGACCTATGCGCACTTGTTGACTACAAATATTTACTAACAACAAATATATTAATAAATATATTTACCTGTTCTTCCATGTTAGGTCCGAAGCGTCGTCCGTCTGAGGAAGAAGATGGTGGAAGTTGCAGCAGTAACAGCTCTAAGAGGATCCGTACTGCGTTTACCAGTACTCAACTGTTGGAACTGGAAAGAGAATTTGCGTGCAACATGTACCTGTCGAGATTGAGGCGGATAGAGATCGCTACGTATCTCAACTTGTCCGAGAAGCAGGTCAAGATCTGGTTCCAGAACAGAAGGGTTAAGTACAAGAAGGAGGACTCCGGGAGTGCAGCGGACAAGGACAGTAAGTGCCGGTGCCTCAGGACGTGTGCGCCGAGAAGCGTCTCTTCGCCTGCTCAGGTCGAAGGTCAAGGGACGCATAAAGACGACGGATGCGGGTCGTAGTTGGAACTGTGCCTTTTGAATGAACAATCCGCGGGCAGAGTAACAAAACATGTACCAAAGTTTCTCTGCCAAAGCCTTTGTACACCGTGCCTTGAACTCAAGGTGTGAATATGTGATGTCCGTAGTGTAGTCACCATTTTTGTTGTAAGTGCTCAAATTATATACAAGTCCATCCAACCCAGTGCCTGATAATGGACTTGGATACAAAAGGTTGTGTGTCTAGCTCTTAACTCACCTCGTCGTTTACGCACGATGCTTGACAGTTTGTAAGACTGAGCACAAGTGAAAAATGGCGAGGATATGTAAAACCAGTGTGCACTTAACAATTTTATTGCTCAACTTGCATTTTTTCGTCCCATTTTTTTGATGTAAATACTACACAGCGCTGTGACTGACATTTTGTCCTCTATATACTCTCCCTATACCACCCACCAAATGTGTACATATAAACTGATTGCAATCTCCATTCTCTTGTTTTCTATTGCTCACCCACCTTACCTATTCCGGAACTTGTAGCTTTGATCGCGTAACCGCATCGGACCCACACCTACAATTAGTATTCACTCAAACGGCCTGAGGTCACCGAACAAGAAAGAGGCTTGATTGGCCACCCAGAAAGTCAACCAATATGTCCGCAGATTAAACTCCTCCGGCCACCAACCCCCCTGATAGGGTATTGCTGTATATATGCAACCGTCCCCTTTCCCTTGATTTTATTCATCAACGTGAATTTGGACAAGGATGAAAATCGCTTTGAAATATTGGCTTCAATTTCGACCCTCCCCTCACCCTGTAGTCGCTTTATTGACAAATCATTATCGCTGCAACATAGGGTTTGTATTAATGAGCAAGTTTCAGGGGGGAAAGGGGAGAAGGATTGCTGCGTCATAAAATGGCCTAGGGGGATTATTAATTGGGAAGTTGGGAATTAGGGGTAATAGCTATTAGCGTTATAAGGCGACATTTATTGAGATGTCCATTTTTTGACACTTCTGAAGCTGGAAGTGTGTCACTGTACTGTAATAAGTGCGTGAGACGCCTCGAGAGTGGCTAATTACTCACATGCGTGTTACTTGACAATTCTGAGAATATTGCTATCAATCATCAGTACAACACACGTGCATTGTCTCGCTATTCCGTAAACAGTACCATGAAAATTATGGGAAAGTTGCCTACAATATTGTCAGCTATTTTTCGGATACAAATATGTCCAGTCACTATAGATATTACCCAACAATTGAAAGGGTGCTCACAAAGTACTTGCAACATGTACCGCAACCAGTAATTAGATATCCGGGGGGGAGCCAAACGTATTTTAAAAGGAGAGGGGGGGGGGGTTCCATTCTTTTGAATGGCCATCAAAGCAGAAGTTTACATCCATCTGGTGTCATTAATTGAATTACCCTCGAGAGTAATAAGCTGGAAAACGGTCCCTCCCTCCCTTCTACCAAACCCTTGCCTAATTGCTAGGGACTTTTTGTAGTTTGGTATCCCAGATAGAGAGATGACTCGGCAATGCAAAAACCTGCAGAGTCATCTCATATATATCCGGACCAGTCCCCTCCTAGCACTTGAGGGGCATCAAAAAACCCTTTTTGACCAATTGCGTTTTGTAATTAAAATGGCTTCTGGTACAAGCTACAGGGTGTTCAAACTATTTAAAAGTCATATGACGCTACGGCCAGTTCATTAGAAGATTTTTGTTCGGGTGGCCCATTACGATCTTTTCCAGGTGATTTGCATAGACGCGACTTGCATGCTGAGGACCCCTCAGAACATTTCGCGATTCGATTCGCACTAGGGAAGCCCATCCTTTGGATAGACCAAAAAAGGGAGGGGTGAGCATAAGTGCGACTAGAACAATTGTGGGATCTGATTTATAGGCGGACCGCAACATCAAAAAATGACTCCAACGGTTATTTTCAACCAGGTGTCTGACTTAATAATTAATATGCAAAAAATATATATCAGGATGTCGTTTTTGTCTGGAGATGGAGTGTGTCACATTTTTCTCACGATAAATCAGTAGAAATGGCGGTCTAAGACATTAATATTTAAGCAGGTGGGAATGTGGATGTACTAATATTGAAAGTTATTACGGATTCGATTAAGAGCCACTCAAATGTCGCAGGCTCTTGCAAAAACTAGTTTCACGTTTTCCCACGAATTAGAAAGGTGCGCAGGTGGCCATTTTTTCTGCACTGTTGTAGTGTACATAGCGGAGGACAATTGAATAATGATAAAATACTGATAGGGCTAAAAGACATGCGAATGACATATACGCAGGTGGTGTGAATGTCCTCCAAAATTTGCTATCGGGACTATTGCCATCTTGGGCGTGGACAAGTTTGGCTGATTTATGTTGAGGTCAGCAGGACTTTATGTACACATTTTGAGATGGATTGTTATTAGTATTCCAAACCTTTTTTGGTGACAAAGAGAGGCGTGATAGAAGCCTATTAGGCACGTCAGAAACAGAGACCCAAAATGAAGAGCGTGTTGGTCCCATCGGACCCATAGACGGGTTTGGAAAAGAAGGGTGGGTTTGAGAGGTACCCGAACCCAATTGGGGAGGGGACACCCCCCTGAAAAAGTTTTCCATGACAAAACCACACTCTGTCAAGCAAGCTGTCCTGTCACTTCTGTAACCATGTGACCAGTCCTTTTAAACACCCCCAAAAAAAAGTAACCGGCGATTTGTTATTAGAAACTGAGACAAGCATGTGGACATGTGAAATCAATCGGATGAATCTGATTTAATTAACAAAGTTGGAGTGACAGCCATTTTGTACGATGTAAACGGTATCCAAGATGGCGAGCACTTGAAAATATGAGTGACATGAAGAGCTGCTGACACTAAACAGCACCCTTTTTTTTAAGTCTGAAGGGTACTGGATGGTAGGCGGGTGTCCCATCCAAATAACCCCCTGCTGATGTGGCCAATGCATTTCATTCAAAAAGGTTGACGCACAAGAGACTCTTGTTGTCACCATGCTCGATTATATAGCTGTCATGGCGATGGGCGGGGGGAAACCTGGGGAAGGTAGAAAATTACAAGGCGGTCTAAGAGGGTCTAAGGAGACTAATTTTGGTCGCTCAGATCGAAATTGGATACAGTGGCTAGGAAGGGGTCAGAGGTCACCGCCCACGCTGGGGACACATTTTTTAGTTTGAATACAGGGGGGACAAATTTTCCACTTAGGGTAATGCAAGTTGCCCATTTCCTCCTCATGTGAATAGGGTGGTATAAAAGCTTTTCAGGCGTTTCCTGCCCCCTTTTTTTGGGAGGTACCGGTAACGGAGTTTCAAGGTGTGTCGAGCTTATCATTGAAGGCACGCGCTTGAGTTTCAGATTTTGGGAGGTACCGGTACAAGAAAGCGGGTTGAATTTCACGTAGATTGCACATTGTCGGGCTTTGTTTAGTCTACTAATCGTGCCGGAAGGAGCAGCATGCGCCATCTACTGATTTGCTTCTCAACATACTCTACAACCCCATCATTTTTTCGAATTGTACAGTACTTCCTAAGTGTATGTCCACAATTAAGAGTAATTAAATACAATCTAACGTAATCACTTGTGATACCCCCCAACAAATGGAGTTCCCCCCAGGGAGTGACTGTGACTCCCTCTCCGATAAATAATATCTGGTGACCCCCTCCGACATCCGCCGTTCCAAGTTGAATTTTAATCTGCAACGTGGTGCCGAGTACATAATAAAGCAATGACTGGCGAAGGAGGGGTCTGCATATAGCACCTGCATATGCACCCCCCCTTTTATGAAAATCCCTTTTACCGTCACGCTCTCCCAGCCTGCGACAAAGGCTAGGGGCCTATGAAACTCTAGACGACGTCGAGACCCCCTCATACTCTTAATCTCTATAATCTCTGCGACGTAAAAAGGAGACCGGTCATACGAGTCGTCCAAGGAAAATTAGACAGCGCCCCCTTAAAACGTATTTTCTAGCCCCCCCCCCCCTGTACCCAAAGGGGGTCAGGTTCGCACCCCGGTCCGGGCTACATGATGACGGGGGGGACCAACCAGAGCGAGTGGCCGAATTATAACGATACCCATCAAAAGGCGATGTCGGCTCCTTCACGTGTCATGCCGAGCGTCTAATCAGGACCGACTTTTGTTGTGTGGTTGGGTCCCCCAGTTGTCTGCTGCACCGGTGAGGGCCTTATTGTTGTCCGGATGGAATTTTTGGAGAAAAGACTGGGGGGAGTTGAACGGGCGAGTAGCACAGGAGCATCAGAAATAAAAATATGTAAACACTAAATAAATTAATGTACGATTTTAAAATCGATTGGTCCGTCGAATATTGTTTGCACGATGCTTCAGATTGGTTCCCGTTCTGCGCCGGCGCAATGGGAACAGGCAGCGCCTCTGGTGGATAGCAGGAGGAAGTAGTAATTAAATTAAATATTACAGGCTGCCGGATGCAACCGTTTAAATTCAAGTACAAGCTAGGCTAGTACACGTGCGTGTGTCTCGGTCTTTTGTCAAGAAAATAATTTACATGAATGTGCACACTTCCGAGAAGAATTTTCAATTTTGAGGACGTTTCCATATATAGGGAGAGAGGTGCAAAAGCAGGTGAAGGAACTAGGAAGCAGATGTTTCATAGGCAAGAGGCAATCTTTCTCCTTTTCCGGACCTTTTTCTGGGTGTGCTGATGGCCTCACGTCTTTGAACACTGTCGACACAACTACACCTGCCGCTTTAATAGGAAGGATTCGTGACTTACCGGAATCTACGTGATCTATTATTGTACTTTCCAGAATATTTATCTGGACAAGATTGCCTCTCCCATTAAAACATCTGCCACTAAGTTGGACAACATTATTTTTTGATACATGTTATCTACATTGTTCCAGAGAGCATATTGCTTTTTCATGTATTACATTCCAAGTAATCACCATCATAGAATCATTGAAATATTTCTACCTCTACTTATACGATTTACTGTTCGTTAGCTCTTCTTCCTATATAAAACCGGTCCACTCCCATGACGTCATTCTAACATAATCAAGCGCAATTAAGGAATCTTTTAGAACCCAAAATAATCAGTTCTGCAACCGCAAATTAGTCAATTAATCACCTTTTGAAGGCGGGAGGGCCCGTCCTTGTAACGAGAGCAGGCTGGCACGTGCCTTGAAATTATTACATGCACGTTTTAAGACAGGAATTTAAGGGGCGGGCAGCTGACACCACGTGATTTCCATTGGCCCTGGGGCTTACCTGCTGCAGCTGCTGGACCTTACCTGTTCTATCAAGGTATTATATTATTTGCGAAGGTGGCGTGGGAGGGACTATACTAGGTACAGGTGAGACATAAGCCTTGAAAGTAAGTCGCAAAAAAAATGTACTGGACAAGTTATAAAAAATGGGGTGGTATTGTTCTGGCGTGACATGTTCTGTATTTAAATAGCCAGTAAGAATCAGTTTAGATCTTGGTGTAAAGTACAAACAGTATTGTGTGATGGGAGGTGTATGAATATTTATGGGGGGTTATTACAATGGATGGGACATTAATGTGTCCAGTCGTAAATGACGGGATGGACTCTTCCTAATTTTATATTTACATGGCCCGAGGGAGAGGATGAGTCGATAAAAACACCTGCCCCTTGCCGAAAAGGAAGGTTATGGCTGTCTTTTTGGTTTATGGTGTACCGCCCACTTAACACGTAATAACTGAAAATGGTGGAATAAACAATGCCGCATAAAATATTGCGAATTGAGGCGTGGAACAGAATGACACTGGAAAAATGCAAGCTGCTGGTTATATTATACTGAATCGTCTCAATTAAGAGTCATAAATGCAAACAATTACAGTATGTGTCACATGTCAATTTGCCACTAATCGGTTGCAACATTGGAGACATTTGGCCACTTTTTCGCTCGAGCGACACGACTAAAAGCTGTTTTATCGCCTTGAGGGTACAATGGCTTTGATATTTGTGTTGGGTCAAATTAGGCAAAGTGAGTCTGACGAGTGACGTGGAAAACGAACGCTTCTGAATGTATGTTAGACCCCTGATGTTGAATAGGTGACACGCGAGATGGATGAGAACTTGCGGTCCCTTTTGACCTGTAGGCAGATGAAACCGGTGCTAAATGACGTGCAGAAAAGTTCGAGTCCAGAAGGACTGAAAGGAACTCATTTTTTTTCATGTCCCCAACGATTCATCACTCATGATCGTTTTCGGCCTCATTGACCACTTTAGCTAGTCCTCGTCACAAGCTGTGGGTTACGCCTCCTTTACGCCTGTCCACTCCTATTTTCGGACCCATAATGAACGAGCATTGTATAGGGTGGTACACAAGTATCCAGCTGAAAGTTGCAACCGTACGCAATTTTTGGTTCATTTGCATCATGCAATTGGTACAGTACAAATATGTGTTACTATACAGCAGATGTTAGACTCATCAACTCCAGTTCCAATAAGCCGACAAATGGGATGATTCTATGACCTTTGGGTTCTGCACCCTCATCTCCCCAAGCACCATCTTCGGTGATTAATGATACGCACACAAGTCAACACATCTTCCGGACCAATGTTACGAATCGACAAAGCAATCCCCAATACGCCATTTGGGGGTGTCGCGCTGATTGATTTCATGATGGCAAATCCACAAATGCATAATCCTCCCCTGGGTTTGAACTCAGGACCTTCCCAATTCGGTTAAGTGCACAATTACACGGGGTTCCGACCTGAGCTGTTGTGCAAACACTACTTTAAAAAAAAAAACGAGTCACGTGATTGGCTCCCCTGCTGTGGGAACAATTTTGGGACAATGGATATATTCTCTTTGCTCATCCACAGACCACAATAGACCACTTGATTACGCAACTCTGAAGTTGGGCAACTTCTTTAAAAAGTTTCTAACGTGCATTATATAATTTGAATATTTATTACTCGGCTCATGAGTGGTTATCCGATAATTGAAAGGGACGTGAAGTGGCCCTTGAGGCGTAATAAGACGCGGGACTGCCATGCCAAATAGGCTTTGACGGATGACACGTGCCGGACGGGAAATCCTCGGAGCGTGTCACACGTGACCTCTTCTGGTCCATGCCCACGGACCACCAGCTTTTTGACCAAAGAACGCACGCCCATCGAGGTCATTCCCAGGCTGGGGGGGATAGTGACGCCTTAATAGTTTATAAGCTACTTTGAGGTTGCCCGATGTCGGCCATCTTGGGGCCAAATTTATTGCAATTTTGACAAAACATTGACGTTTCCGAGTTTTCGGCGGCCATCTTGGCGCGAAGTTTTTTTGCAATTTTGGCAAAACGGTCCAGAATTTTTAGACACTTTTAAGTTTCCATAGTGTATGGGCAATGTGCTTAATGGCTACGTTGACAGCTTGAATATATAGCTGTTAAAAATATCTTTTAATCAGCATTGTTGCAACGCGGCTACAACCATCTTGACCAGCCTAACAAAAGCAAATAGAAACAGCCGGTGGGCAATAACTCTTGCCAAAATCCGTGACCGACACTTCCATATGATAGCCTAGTTTCAAAATCGAACTAAAGGGGGGAGGGAGCCATGTCACAGCCAGTTCCTAATCCAGTCCCGGATCGGCGACGCCATCCCCATGAAACGCACCCGAATGGATTTGCGCCGGATATTATCCAGATTTATCGCCCGGAGCGAGATCAGGGATACTGGATATATATATAAAAAAAAGGTGGGGAGAGGGGGGGGGGAATAGAAACAGGATAGAAAAGAATTCTAGAGAGTTTGGTAGGGAGGGAGTGATTATAAAGCCCTCTCGACGCAGCAAATCGCGTCGCGTGAATGGGCTGTTGTGAGCGTTTTCTTTGAAGACCGGCGCTCTGCCTCGGGGCGGCCTCGAGGCATATTTGACCTGTCCTTTTTTTAAACCCGAGGAAGCCGCCCTTTTTTTGTTTCCCAGACGGTCACATCAGTGCGTATTGACCATCTAGTAGGCTTGTGGGTTCTGAGTTAGGGTAGGTCTGACCCGCATTTTAATTGGGTACAGTGACCCGTGATGACATAAGGGGAAAATCATTCCAATGCAAATGAACTGGCGGCTCTTCTTGTACAACTTATTACTTGGGGGGAAAAACCAGATAGTCTTGGGCAACTGGCCATGTGTGCTTACAAGTCATTGCGGTTTGTGCCCAAACAAATTTGCAGCTACGCCGCCCACAGTATGATCTAATTCGAGATCATTTGCATAACGCTCGGGGAAGGTTTTTCAATAGGAGGTCTAACGTACGACGATAGACGCCGCCGCATATGCTGTTTTGCGGGCAGATGTCGTGAAATTGGAAGTTTCTCCCACAGATTTTTTTCCAATGTGATTTTAGGAGGGGTAAAAGAGGAATTTTGGTGAAGGATGGGATTAAGGTCCCTGGCTGACTGTTCCAATTAGGAGCAGGGGATGTCGTGGTTGGTGGAATGGCATGCTTCCAAAAGCCTTTCCTAATTAATCGGGACAAGTGGAAAATCTCGTGTTTCGGACGGATACAATAAGTTTGGCGGGGTAAATTCCTTGTCGATGACGCTGCAATCATTGCCAGGGCTTACAGGCAAGGTTGGATGGGATTAATAAGGTGAGAGTGGAGTATAGATGCTGACTAATTACTGTCTGACCAATGATGTCATTTGTGCACGTGCATGATGATGTTTTCAGGTGCCATACGAATCTTATTATATAAGATGATGTCTACAGCACGGTATACAGTATACCACTCGTATGTTAGTTACTTTATTACAAGCTTGATAAGACTCGGATGTTTAACATGCGCCTATTTGTACTGTACATCACAACGTGAAATACTAATAAGTGAATAACATAAGTAGAATAATTTTGTAAAATGTTGCAGATTATTTTCAGGACTTTATACTGTATAACTACAAAATCTCATAATATAGTGGAAACTTGAAAGGAGTTGCTTATGATGTGACATGACTTTAGACTAGGTGCCTATTACGATACAATCTCTCCCACAGTTCATGACTTCCAAAATCATGCCACGTCATGACAATACCGGTAACGTATTGTCACTCTTTAGCAAAACGGTCCAGTAGCTTTTTGCGCTGAGCAAATTGTTATTGCCACTTTCAGAAGTGCCAACTTCGGGTACAATTTATGTAATGTGTGTTATTATGAGTTGTGGTCATTTTTTAAAAAATGCTATTAGTGAAAAAATCCGCATGTCATACCTAAATATTTTCTTAGTTGTTTACTTCGCTGGAGTCTTCTGTCGCTATGTCATAAGGTGATTACTCGGGCAGTCACATCTTGAGTTCAGTGACCATTGGAATTAATGGCTGTCTGATAACCCCTTTGTTTCCTAATACATAAAGCTTAAAGTGCAAATAAGCAAATGACGAAGCAAACATGATTATAAATACAATGCGTGTACCTCCTTTTATTAAATAATTTTAAAATACTTTATATATGAATAACGCTTAAGTTCTCCAATTACATATGCCAATGGCTTTAACTGCATTTATTCGTATTTTCCCCAAAATAGCAGGCTTCGCGACAACGGAAAAAAAACCCGGACATACACATGGTCAACGACATAAAATGGCAAACATTTTCTCAGATATTTCTTTGGTCCACTCCTTATAAATACACTAACTACATCTTTAATTATTCAGCAATACAGTTAACTGTGAACGCTTGAAAATATACTTGTGTAATAACTTGGGCCCAACAACCCGCTTGTAACGATTTATACATTATTATGACATATATTCACCATGTAAGCACATAGAAGTAAAAGCCATTGTTAATTAATTATTATTTTTTGTTCTAAATGTAAGACACCGAAACCATTTTTGCAGGGGGGGGAGGTGGGAGGGTTGGGGATGCGATTGTCACAGCTGGCAAAAAAAAAAAAAAAGGTCCTCTGGGAAAAAAACCACGTAGTGTCATCTGTGGGCGCCACACAGAACATAAAAGTCCACCTGGCGACACTATCCTTGAACTCGCATTTTTTTTTTTTTGTAAATTATTTTTTATAGTAAAGTTCTAGCTGGTATAAAAGTCGAAAAGGTCAGCGACAGTGCAATTGGGAGGGGAGTTTCAGAAGTAACAATATGACCTCTCTCTTTTTATTATAGTTGCATCCGGTCTGAAGCAAATTCAAGCTCAGTTGGAAGTGAATCACGTGACACTAGATCAATTCGCGATAGGTACGAAAAAAAGCACATTGTTATCATTGGCCCTAGATTTACAACAATTTGGGGCAGTTCGCTCTCCGATTGTAAACTATTGTGCATACATCAGCTGCGCAGACTTTTTTTTTGTGATAAATAAAAATAAATAGGGGAAACATAAACACTTGAAAGCCAATTGCATCAACACAAATTAATGTGTACAGGTATTTACAATGCATTTTTTAAACAATTTGCCTAAATGCAATTGGGCAGCTGTTGTGTGACATGTAATTAGCTTCAAAGGAGAGTGAACTAGCCCTCATTTTGTGATATGAGTATCATGCTTGGTATAGTCTTAATGAGACCAACAAATTAGTGGCTCTCGTGTACATTTCATCACAACAATTTTTAATACCCTTTTATTTTTAAATATCAAACTCGGAAGTGATGGCCTGCACTTCTCTCTAATATTGCATATAACGGAAGTTACTGTACAAGCAATAACCACACTCAGAATAAATATTTCGTACGGACTAATGTTATTATCATGTCAATAGTTGATTGAAGACTTATTTTCAAAAAAATGTTGAAAGTTCTTGGGGAAGATAGTTACTTTGTAATGCCAAGGAAATGATTGTCAGAATTGCTAACATTAGTTTGGATTAAATTCTAATTAGCGATGACTTCATTTTTTTTTTTGCAAACGGCCACACATTTGGCAGTAGTTGAAGCAAGCTACTTAATAATCAGAGCAAAAACTGTGACTGACAGTCTTTTGAAAATAAGTTCTTCCACTCCTGTCCACTTGGTCAATGTCGCACTTTTTGTGTTGTGTGTGTGTATGTGTACGCGTACAAAAAAAACAAACAACGGCATATATTCTCCATTTGCATTACCACCTGAGGACATACATTTTAATACATTTTTTAATACCTCGAGTATGACGTGCGGCATGACAAGGTCGCATTAGCGTGATACAGTGTCACTGTACATAACCGTAATTAGTCTCTCAGTGAATGCGATGGTGAGTGTAATGAGGGACCGTCGCAGGAGGGGTCAGACGGGCGTGACCCTTGCCCACGAGGGCGGCGTCCCGGGGCGGCCCCGGGTAGACCCTCACTTAAGACGATCGTCGAAGCAGACCGCAATCTTCTGGTAGCAAGCGAAGAAGAAGGCCAGGACGAATACGAAGGCGGACGTGACGTAGACGATGGCCAGCTGCACCATTGCGAAGTAGTAGACCGTCTTTGAGCACCACTTGTTCGGCTCGAAAAGTGTTGGCTCGAAGTCTGGGATGTAGATCTGATACACCCAGTAGTTTCCTAGGCCGAACCAGACGGCGAGGAAGACGCTGAGGGCCAAGTCAGTGGCTTTGGTACTTGCGGATCCGATGATCTCCTCGAAGTTGTCGTCCACGAAGGCCGTGTCCAGACGCTCGTACCTGCGAGACCGGATCTGCCGGCAGGTCACCCACAGCATCTTCATGAAGCCGAAGCAACCGCCCACCAGAAGGTATATCGGAATGTGCGGTTCCAGTGGGCAGTCGTTTAGGTACTGGACACCTAAGTCAGCAGGACATCCATATTAATTTTTTTTGAACCAAAAATAGAAATCTAGGATGTTCCACATTTTTGGAGCCTTATTCTAACTTATGCATAGGTGGATTTTGGCAGATGAGGCACACCGCCTTTAAAAGCTATTATGAATTTATAGGCCCACGAGTATGAAAATAGAAGAGCGGTGGGTGGGATTTATTGCAGGATAGGCCGCATAATAATGAGCCAAAATTTCCAGAACAAATTTGACATTACGGATTTGTAAATTAGGAAAAATTCAACTCACCCATCACAATCATAAGAAATGGAAGTATCGTGTAGCATAGCAGGATGAGGGTGACAAGACCTGCAAAAAAAACACCATATTAGTAACCCATCACATCAAGTGACAATCCTTCCATGCAGCTTCCATGTCCAAACCTGTCCTCCCAATAATCCTGAGCGCTTTGCAGACAAAATCGCAGGTTCCGGAAGCCTCGATGTGTGCGTCACGCATTTGGTAGACTATGGATCCGTAGGACGACATCACCGCCTCTTCGTTCAGTTTGCTCTCGTCGCAAAGCTGACGACGGTCGTCTCCGGATACCTGTCAATACACACAACACACATCTGGTACTTATATAGCCACTCTCTGCTTCGAAAAGTGTAGCCACTCTAAACAGCCACTTTTCCTAGGTGCGAGTGAATCGTAGCGTGCAACCCAACCACACGTACACTCTAGACACGAGAGGTGGGCCAGACCATCTACGAACTATGAAAAAATAGCAGTGGGCGTGAAGTAGTAAGACCACACCCAACTCTAGATGGAAAATGTGCCGCACTTGGACTATTTTTTTTAAAGTGGAAAAGCAGAATCGTTATCTAGGGGGGGAGGTCTGTAGCGGTCTGTAGGCTACAGAATTATTTCTATGATTGCGTGGGATTCGTAAAGTGCATTTTCCGGGATAAGAGGCTTTGGAAAAACTTTCCATTGGGCGGATAGAAAACTTGGCCTGCTGTAATAACTATTTAAAATGCTGGCTCCTATTGGCTGAAGTGAGCAGCATTATTGCCGCAGTACTATAGTGGAAGTTGTACATCCTTCTAGTGCCAATTGAGTTCCGGCGTCCGTTTCAGCAAGCGACGTGCAGGGTTCAAAAAAATAATAGCTTTCAAAAAAACTATCGTGTCCAGAGTGCAAGTTGGCATGTACTAGGTCCGGATAAAATGCGCTCTATCAATAATCTCTCGTGAAGGTGGCGAAGCACGCACTAACCAAAAATAAGAGTTCTTTTTCTCTCTCTCTTCCTATACGATCCATCTTGATAGACCTTTTCGAAAATAAAAAATAATTAATTGCAACTGCGGTTCAAGTTTAGCGATTAGCTGGAGTAAAGTCAAATTCCGGTATGCATCCACTTGTATGGTGCGTGTTTAGAGTTGAGGTTTTATGACACGGTGCGAAGTATTTACAAGGGGGCTGTTCCCCCATGTTGTTTTCGCTGTCCGTCACCCAAGCAACGTAATTTACTGGTTGTAGTGCTATTGAACCGTAGCATTGCAGGGCAATATTTAATTCAACCTCCAGTTTAATTGATAAGACCCCCAACTGTTCGGGGGCATATGGATTTAGTTTCCAATTTTTGTGCGATTTTTTGTCTGTTAAAAAGCCATGAATTTGGCCAGAACTGGTTGGTCATGGCATTTGGCAATATGTTGGTGTGTGTGAGGCTGCTGTGATGACGAAGCCGGCAATTACGAGGTGTTTCGTGGCCTGTTTTGTGCAGAACCGATCGAACAGGCAATGCCCGTATTGTCATCCGGTTTTAACACAAAATGCGGAATTCAGAGGCCACTGCTTTTACTGATTGCACCTGGAGTAAAGACGACAGTATTATTTATTAGCCCTAAATCCACCCACTAACGATGTTAAAAAAGACACGATGCTAAAATAGGATCAACAACCAGCAGCCATAATCCAATCTGTCAACATCACACGCTCTAGCCATAAAGTTTTTTCTGGACAAATTTTTTCTTAAAAGATATGCGGTTTTTGTTGGTTCATGTAATTGAACTTACGTTTTGGTGGGGGGGGGGTGTGATGACACAGGGCTTTACCTTTGTAAGGGAGGGGCATGTAATGCGAGTAACATGCAGGGTCTCATATGAATTACAAGTTTCGTGCCGCCTGATGGAAGCACGCTCTCATGATGGGGGAAGCCTCCTTATTTGCACTGCTAACAACTATATTGATTGGGAGTGGTTTTTTTTGTACAGAGTGATTAACTTACATTGCAAATGGCTAATTGAATTTGTACGAATATCCATAATTCGTATGATAATGCCAATGGGCATGTAGTACTACTTCCCCCCTGAGAGGGGCAGTAGTGTACAGCTATATGCACCACCTAGTAGTGGCATATCATCCTTCGTACAACGGGCCGGGCAGTGTTGCCAAACTTCTGGTTAAGAATAAACCAAATACGTATGCGAAGACATGTTTGGCACGAAATTCACGCCTTTAGAGATAAAAAGGGCGGGCTCAAATTAGTCAGTTTGTCGCCCATGAGGTGGCGGGATATATTACATAGCGCATGCAAACTGTTACGTATAAATAGAAGGGGCTAAATCTGCTCATAAAGCGGCTATTTTGCGAAATACCGTGCACACACTCTTATTCTGCAAGGTTCTTCGATTCTCGATGCTTGCAAAGCTGGACAAGCATATAACAAGTGCAGTTTAATTTTCGAGACACTTGCGCAATTTTTTTATATTTGAAGTCTATTGATTCATAGTTGAGGTTTTATGCTTTTTTATGGACACACGCGACTATGCATAATATATGAGCATCGAAAATATTGGAATCGCCTGAATATTGTCAATGTGAGTTATAGCCCTGTATTTTGCATGTGGGAAAAACTGCAGCTTGTCATCAAAATACTAACTTCAGGCGCCTTGATATCACCCCAAGTCTTATTGAATATTTCAGAAGCCGCTCTCCGGTGTTGCCTTGAAAGGTAGGCTTGAATCCAAATTACTTTTGCCGGATTGAACCGTAATTGGAAATCTATATTTTGGGTATTATGAGTGACGGTGAAGCCCAACTCTTTTGGATATACTCACCCGGCTATTTGGTGTTACGTTTTTTTTCCCCCTGTCTTTTTATTACTATTAGGTGCGTGTGTACTTTTCATGCATTCCGCCCCGCTTCTGAGGGAAGACTTATCGGCTAATTAATGGGGGGATTACCGTGGATTACGATGACGCCTAGAGCATTTTATAGGTGAAAAAGGTGGCAACCCTGCCATGTGCTATTCATGCGTCTACTTCACGTAAAAGGACTACAACTCAACCCCAACTATTTTTTTGCTAGTCGTATATTGCAGAAAGTACCGTATCGCAAAAACCTTGAGATGTTAGATTTACGTCGTTGGTTTTTTTTTCTTACCGTGATTAAATGCGATTATCTTGGACCGTGATTTATGTGTGCATGACCTGGCGGTCACGTATGAGGATATTGGCAGAGGAGGTGAAGGACTTTGAAAATTGATTGTGTTCTCCAAGTGCGCGGTGAAATCAAGCTGGGAAGCATTAATTATAGTAGGGTGTACAATATTAATCAATGAGGTGGTGATTAGCCGCATAACACAGTACTCGAATTTCCGTGACTGATGGACGTTTCTTGTACAAGCGTGTGCTTATTTTCCGTAACAGGCGCAAGTATTTAGGTGACATGCTAATGCTGTTCTTGCCCGTGAATATGACTGAATTGTAAATATATACTAATTATACCTAAATAATCGGTATTGTAACTGAGGGATGGTCGAAATATTCACATAACGACAAGATGTTATGAAATCATCTTCGGCTACTGTATACTTAAAATCTTGGAAAATTCAGGTTTGCTGTATTTATAAAGCAATACTTCGATACAAATGTATTCTATTTCTGTTGAGAATTATTGGAAAGTAACATGCTTTTCAGGAAATCGCAATATGGGCACTTTAGGTATCGTAGTGCTTGAAGTTTATTTCTGTATGAAATCGGTAAGTTATTCCTAGAAATGGAAAATCCCAGGGTTAAAATGCAACCGAATTTAGCACAGACCGCCCCGAACCCCGAAACCGAAACTCCATATAAATATTAGAACACCTTCTCAAACCCGTATTTCTGAACTAAAATAGCCCTATTACGTTGCGTAATTTCAAAGTAAGAATACCTCGTTACTGCACTTATATTATTACAGGGGAAAAAAACCTATTAGATAAAAGTGTTCCATCACGGTTTTTGTAGTCACACAACATACGGGATTAAACTTTCACCTTTCCCTATCCAAAATTAGCAACCACAATATTGTTGACCCCCTACTTACGCACGAAATTGCGAACCACAATAGCAATTTGCACAAACCTTCCCAATATCTCACCACACAAAAGTCCCTTAAACTATTATCCTGGCCGATATGCAACCATCCTAGTACGTGAAATTGAGAGGAAATATTCACCTTGCTAGAGTGCTTTTTTGATCTATTTTTTTCTGCTTCTAAACCATACAGTACATCATGGTAGTCCGGAAGCGGTGTGCAACTAGTGCAACCCCTGAGGTGTGCATGAATAAACAAATCCAAGCTTACCTGTCGAAATCCGTCGACATGCAAATATCCGTTTGCCAATAAATTTTCGGCAAAAAAAAATTAGGGATGTAACCACCCCTCCCCCAAATTTCAACCCCTTTTCTATTAGACTATTTTCTTGGCCAGCCCGCTTAGTAATAGAGCTCGCATGATGGCGAACTTCACGTCTCTTTTGTAGGCCAGCCCTCCCTATATAAGCCCAACCCTGGCTGGTCTCTCCCCCACCTTCCCCCCCTCAGGGTTGCCAGGTTTTCGTATAGGGCTTCACAGGTGGACAATGCACCTTTGCCGGCTTCCTTTGCTTTGATATGGGCGTGTGTGCTATGAGAGTGGGAGGGCTTTAATGTCATGAGGTCACAGTTTAATCAGACGCATCTAAATTGCTGGGGTTATCATGTACGCACGTGGGATTTACATTTTTCATTCTTCATGTTGTCGATCATATGGCCGGTGTGTAAATCGAAGCAACTAGGGCCATATGACTTTATCAAAACTAGGCTATCTCATATTGCCAATATATGGAACATTTTCACATTTGGTCCATCTCCCATTGGGCAAGGTCAGCTGGAGTCACTGAATATGATTTTCATATTTTCTGAAGGATTCATACCTGGTTTTGATAATGATCTACTCAGACGGAAATAAACCCCGGAGAAATCCCACACTAACACGTAGAGCTCTTTTATTAGTCCAAGCTTCCAGGTCATGGCTCGAACTTAAATATTACCTTTTGACCCAAACTTTGGTCGTTAAAACCAGGTTGAAAAGAGCGGCGGAAGATTACCGTGGGCATAGCGCACACTTATTAATATCCAACTTTGCAGTATAGGCTATATCAGAGTGACCCATCTGCATCGGTAAGGGCTCCGGCCAAAATGGGTAGGATTACTATTTAATGTAGCGTGCCCGGATTACGACTGACATTGGCCGCATGCAGTTTTCAGTGCACCCCCCCTCTTTATACGGTATATTTTCAGGGCGGGAAGCACGGGGTCTTATCTCAAGGGGGGAAAACGTGGTCTAAAGTATGACAAGTAAGGCTAACAAAGAAGTTTGCTTTAGTTTAGGCCAAGTTGACCGACATGTCGTGCCGGACAACACGATCAGTTTAGTGTATTTATAGTTTTTATTTGTGCTGTACGTTCTAACACCTATTAGTAGATGGACATTAATTCCGTCATACTGCTAGCGACATTTTTCGATGCGGCATACGTGCAAATTGAAGTGCGAACCGTGCGAGTAAGAAATGGTAGCCATTGGGTGACGTCACTGGCTGGATACAAGCCTTTTCTCCATTGCCCCCCAGCCAGTGACGTCACTCAAGGGCTACCATTTCTTACTCGCACGGTTCGCACTTCAATTTGCATATCTGCCGCATCAGAAAATGTCGTAAGCAGTATGACGCAATTAATAATATTAATTACAGTTTGACCTACACTTAAGACAAAATAATACGGTGGATTGTTTCGACTTCTTTTCATAAAAAAATAAGTCGAAACAATCCACAGTAACATGGTTACACATCAGACATGTCCTGATATGCGAAACCTATATTATTGAGGCAGCCCATATGGGGAGCAGCCACATATTAAGCCCATTTGATCTAATGACAACAGATTGGTCTTGTAATGTGGAACCAGACCGCCCATTGGCTCGAGTTGGAAGGGGTTTCAGTCAGGAAAAAGACAGTCCTCAAGTGAAACATGTCAAGGACAGCAGCCATGTCATATTCATGGCCCTTTCGCGTGCTGGAAGAAAAGAGCTCCTTCAGAAATAGATCTTGTATCGAAAATATTGCCTGCTGTTAATTCCTGATCGCCAGTTTCATCACTGTCACCGCCTCAAAGTTTTTAAAAAGCCGAGCGAGGAAATCAATATGGCGATGATGGAGGCTTGCACTTTTGTCCACTGTTTGTCCCCTGTCATTTTTCTCTGTCCCTGTAGGAACATGGCAGGTACTCATCGACGACACTCGCTTTTTTTTTTGTTCCTATTTGACAATCGGACGGACAAATGGCGGATACAATCGATCAATTCTCGGTGCGGCAATTAACTGACGTTTAATCTGGACGCGTCCTATCCCTTGTTTGATTGAAATTGGACACGTTTGCAGTCAATCAGCGTACTTTTGTGTGTAACTCGATTACGTTTGTTTTGCGCCAAAAAGTGTTTGCTCGAACCGATTCGAACGTGTGAAAATCTCGTCTCCGAAAAGTTCCGGTTCAATTTTTTTTAACGTTGAAGTCAATAGATTTGTCATTTACTATGATCATAGAGTAGTTCGGACACCTTTGAACGAAAATTGGCATATTTATAACTTTCGGGCACTTTCTGGGTCAATATTGACATGTATGGAGGACCGATTAACCCTGATATGTCTGAATTATTTTTTGAATGTTTTTCAAATATTTTGAAATAGTTCAATTGTCAAAGATTTTGAAATATTTCAATTGTCAAATATTTTCAAATATTTCAATTTGTCAAATATTTTCAAATATTTCAATTTGTCAAATATTTTCAAATATTTCCATTGTCAAATTTGTATTTTTTATTTTTCAAATATTTTAATTGTCAAATTTGTATTTTTTCATTTTTCAAATATTTCAATTGTCAAATACGTTCAAATATTTCAATTGTCAAATATTTTCAAATATTTCAATTGTCAAATTGGTATTTTTTATTTTTCAAATTTTTCAATTGTCAAATTGGTATTTTTTATTTTTCAAATAGTTTTAAATATTTCAAATTTTAAATATTTTATTTCTATGAATATATGAAGAACTAAAAAAAAGACGTCCTAGATATAGGACGCTAGGCATATCTGGGTTAAATGGCGACATTTAAACGTGACAATTAATCGTGTCTGTCTAATACCCTTTGACTTACACAGCTGCTGGCCCTTCGTGACCCCGGTTCTGACCCGGGTCTTGAAGGGCAGTAGGCCAGGTTGAGGTAGGGGCCATAAGTGGGCACGGTCAGCATCGTTTGACTCGGTTGTGGGGTCAGGTTGGTGGTAGACGTCGCGAAACCCGCCGACGTCGGGTCTCCCACTGAACCTGTAATTAAATATTAGCCTCTAATTAGCCCTCTTGCATAACAAAATTCCTTAACGAGCCAGAAGCCCTGAAGGTAGTTGTGGGAACAGCCGGGAGATGGAGGAATATTGGCTTTTTCGCGCGCCAAAAATGTGCGGATTTGGCTTGAGGGTAGCCACCTGCAGTTACATGCCGCAAGCACGTTGTCAGCACAATGAGTTCACACTGTTGTCGTTTGGTCGTTGTCGTTCTTGTCATGTAGAGGTACCAGGTCAAGTTGGGTTCGCAACAAACCAACGACAACGACACTCATGTGAACCTCTCAATGACTTGTGTCGTTACATTACGTTCACCTCTGAATCCAATTAGAGTCGAACTTGAGGTTTCAGAGTGACATAACGTGGGCTGTACCGGATGTAGCCAAAGTATATTTAGATTCGTATTGATCAGAGAATCACGGAGTACCGGCGTGGTCACTCCAATTGCCCTTAGACCGCTTCGAAATTGCTCTTTCATCCTGGCCACGTTGCCAATTTGCATGTAAATGCAAGCAGTGATTTTTATAGTTAATTTCTTGTGTTTCTCCCAATGGGGTAAGTAAAATAAATAAATAAATAAATAAATTTTTGTACAGAATCATCACAAATGTAAGCTTAATTATTTTTAATTTAACCCTTACAATTTTGTTATTTTTTTATTTAATTGCAGTCACCTACTAATTCGGTTTGGAGCACCCTGTAGGTTCAATTCCACACCAGCTTATCCGGAATAGCTAACTGTTCCAATAATTTGGTCGAAAGCACTCGACACGGTTTCCTTGATTTATTTATCACCCAGTTCTGGTTAGGACAGTCTTTGGAGGAGAATACAGGGTTGGAACTACCTCCACTTTGCTAAAAAAAAAAAACTATCTGAGGACATTCGGAAAAATCTGACAATGGGTGTTCCGTGGCATGAAATCGTGTGGTGTGGGTGTTTGCTGGTGACCTGCTGGCCGAGGAAAGTGGTTGGCAAAAGATCGATCCAGGGGTTGTGAGTGGATGGTGCTTGGATGGTGAGGGGGNGGGGGGGGGGGGGGGGGGGGACGCTCAGGCAATCAGGTCCACCCACCCCTTCTCTCCTTACCTTCCTTTCTTATCAGAATCTCTGTTTTTTTCCCGGGGAGGATCCGGGCACACCATTTTATCGGGGAGGAACATCCGGTTTTTGATGATACACATTACTAGGAATAGTGATCGATCAATTGGTGATATTATCAAGGAACAATGGGAGGGAAGCACTTGGCGTATGAAGATAAAAGGATTCGGGTGCTGATTGGATGGGCTGTTGACATCGGGCATTGTTGAGGTCGACAGTTCGATAACCAAAAATTTATATTGTCTAAACACTGATTAGGTGGATCACAATACACACATAATTTGATAGTTATGTCATACATTTTCCGAATTTTTAAAATGCTAGTTGTCCACCTCGTATAGAGTCCCTCGCTCCAGGGGTCAGGTTGGGGTAGATAAGGTTGGAAGAAGGGCGCGGAGTCATGACAGTATGAGGAGGATTGGAGAGGATGGAACTAATTAGAGACCGGGGGAGGGGGGGGGGTGGAACTGGTATATCGTATTGAAATTTACCAGATAGAGCAACACCCTGCATCGTAAACTGGAGCATGTAAATAATAGATAGAGCGTTGTAGGTCATGAAGCTTGAACGTAAGCTGTCCGTATAGGTATGCAAAATGGAGGCGGAGAGAATTCATCGCTTGCTAATGAGCCGCTCGGTTCAGGCAAAATTCATCAGAGGCAAGTGGGCAGGTGAGATTTAACGAGTGGAAAGAAAATTGTCCGGAGCTCTCCGGTGTCGGAGAGTTGAATACCCTTCAACCAAATTATGTGTTATCTAGAATCTCCCACCATAATGGAAATGGAGGCTGGAGAGCGTGTGTTGATGAGTGGTACGAAAATTAGCCGAATATTAAAATTTTCTGACTGAAATGACGTGAATTATTCACTCATTTCTAAGCCTGTAACTCCCTAGTGAACAGTGATAATGCTAGTAGCATTATCTGAAAAGAGCTTACATATAGAGCAATTTGAAGCGCCATTTCTGACGTTTGTCCCGGTCAGGGTCATTTCAACAGTGGTAACGACGCTCCAGAGACGCGTACACGGTCCGTTTCGAGGTACGTGTTTACGCAAGAGGCAGCCTTGAAGCATGTGTGCATAAGAGCCCTTCAGCACAAAAAAGTAGAAGAAAACACCTCTAATTTAATTCCCCTAAAACCGCTCTCGCTCTCTGAAACCGGCAAACAATTAAAGAAAGTGCTGTTTGTACTGTTTCTTTGAATAATTGAATCGGGCAACTTTGAAGGGGAAAAAACTAACGCGCTCTGATCCTGGATCCGGGTTGTGGTGCGGCCAACAACGTGGCTGCATTTGCTGAAGCCACGCTTCCTCGGTGGTCCCTGGAGCCTCCAGGTACGGGGGTGCTGGTACCGCTTCCTGAAGGGGATACTCGGGAGAGGGCGGAGGTGGATGCGGCGGTGGCCCCTGTGGCCAACCCCGTGGTCATTACGGAGGCGGAGCTGGCCCTCCGTTGCTGAGAGGCCAGGGTGATTCTGGTGGAGGCACGGCGACCGGTGTAGCGTCGAGAGGCATTGCGATGCAACATGGATCCCTTGCGGACCAACATTGACATAGCATGGGAAGGGCGCCTTGGGTGGAAAACGGTTGCTAGAAGCACCTGAGGAAATGGAACAATAGAGACGATTCAATGGGAGATGCTGCGGGCATGGCCTAACGAACCATTAGTTTTGAGAACGAGGCGTGGGAGAGTGTACAGGCGGATATGAGCCCCCAATATCTTTGAGGGATCAACTGACGCACCAGCAGCCAATAAGGACCTGAATGGGGTTGCTTGAATGTCTGCACGCTATGTTGGTAGTTGCGTCTACAAAGCTTATTATGGATCCGTTCTAGCAGGTCCAGTACACATTAATAATCTCATTTGCAACGTGTTCAGTAGTTTATGACGACAATAACTGGCATATATTAAATCTGGGATTTTTTCTGTGTTGGCTACGTCGGATTCTGTGGATATGAGTTTTGGCAGTTTTCCTCTTTATTTTCTCCCACAGCTTGTTAACTGTTACTGAAAAGGACATGTTTATCTCATCTGGATATACGAACAGCTTGTAACAGATGATAGGGCCAATACGCATTTTTCATTGTCATACCCTCGTAACAATGAATAACGATGAAAAAGTGCCACTATCACACTTGTTGTTCTCACTCACTGTGGCCTGGACCACATAATTTATCATTTAACATTTAACAATTTTCTAGCCTCACGGAATCGCATGATAAACACCATGTATACCCGAAGCGATAGCTTATAACAGTCTTGACCCAACCTGTTACTTCAGTACCACGAACCACGTCAACCCAGACGCAATGACGCTGTCGTGCTATCAACACAAAGTCCCTCAGAAATAACCATGTGTATGATGTGGAAACTACGCACTAGCATGTCCATCAAACGTCACTTGTGCATTGGCTCAAGTGGCAGCAGGCTGGAATTTTAATGCACCCTGGAGAAAACATTGTGTTCTAAAACGCTACAATTTAGTGGTAGTGTTTTTAATGAGCTTTAATGAAAATTGAAGCTTAAACCCTTTTACAGTATGTTACTAATTTTTTCCCCTCTAGTCACGATTAGCTTGATTAGACCACATACTCTTCAGTGCTCAATGTAGCCCAAAGCTCTATTAAAATAAATCATTACGTAGAAGGTATTTAAAACGCCAGAATTACATCGTGACTAGATATTGCAATGATATGCTAATTAATAAATTACTTCTTATAAATAGTAATGAATAGTTTACAACTATGAAAATATTTTAGCTGTGTCCTCTCAAAAGGGCGCTGCCCTCTAACCAGCTGAACAAATAACAAAAACTCGGATATTGGCCGCTCTATTGATGTCCCACATAAATGAGAGTCACTGTCGTTGTTTGCCTTGTACAACCTCATGATTACACTAGCATAACTTAAGTAACCAACTCCTGTCTGAATATTTACTTCCAATTAAGGTAACTCGGTTTTACTAATGACCTGAACAGCGGAGGCCGAAGGGTTTCAATAGCTATAGGGGTAACCTCCACATCATTACCTATCAAGTGAATAATCAGTACTCTGGTTAACTAGCTCCAATGAAGGGACTGTGTACCTCAAGTATTTCAATTGCATCGGGCGTACGTACCGGTTTTGAGTACCGAGTCCGATTTGAGTTGCGAAGCTCCAGAAACTAAGTTGACATTTACTACAAGAGATAAGGGTTTATTCTCGCCCTCCTGCTGGTTTACCCCCACCATTCAAATCGATTTGTGATACTGGGTTACCCCCTCCCAACACAATAGCACAACTCCTCCGTGAGCACGTTTTAATCAGACCTGTTAATTAATTATGTAGCGTGTGAAAATATGCTCCCGCATGCAAAAAAGTCTGTTACATTTTTTAGAGCATCGATTAGTTTAAAGTAGTTATTCCACCTGCTCACCATGTTTCGGTTTTCTATAGTAGGTTGGCGACACGTATTTTTGTCGCCATTTTTGGTCCGAATTAACCCCTGCCATTTCTGCCACCCGTTGCACAAGTGTGGCTATATGGTTGCTATGAACAGATAGGATAAATATTTTTGCTTTTACAACGCGATCATGAAATGCTCTTAGGCCAGCTAGTCACACATTGAACAAAATAACTGTTCCAGGCTATACTGAAGCACAGTAAAAATAACTGGGACATTCGGCAGGATCATTCACCTTTATATATTATGCATTGACTGTCGGTATTCGGTATTGGCAAGCTGACAGTAGGACTGAAAACTGGAGCAGCTCAGGAGACTTAACACTGTTGCATACACCACTTTTTTGCCAATCCCAAATGACTTTTTTCCCAGGCGTATGTTTCCATGACATCTAGCACTTGGCAATTAGTCCCCAGGCTTTGTAGTCGTACCTCATTATAAGGCTACTAGGCCTCGAAAACAAGCACCCACGCATTTTGGTATAGGAAAACTCTCCTGCTGTTTGCGCCCAATTCCAATCAACCATATCTCATTACAACTATCCTACCTTCTGAAAGGGTTGAGCAGCGTGAAACATTTAATTCACTCAAATATTTTCAAGGCTCTGTCGTCATCCTTTTGTTTCTCCGGCAGTAAATTACTATTCTAGGACAATTCCTCTCGGTATGATGCTCATTGTCACTAGATCCGCCGCGGGAACCTCCTTTACACGAAGATGAATTAGCCCTAGAACGCACGATAGCTTTCTCCGTTATGTAATTAGCACAACAAAACGAGTCTCATTTAGCATGCATATGAAGCAAGCTGGCAGGGGTCGACCTTCACTTAATTCCTACTTTAAAAAAAGGCCTAATGATGAAGAATAGACTATTGTAACCAGACTTCAATTAAAGCTGTAATGCATATGCATTTTAAAGTAAGCCCAATGGGATATAAATTGAGGAATTAGTCCAAATGACTTTAGAGGGTATGGTAATCCTCTTGAGAGACGGCCATCTTGAGAAGTCGACATGGAAACACTCTCTCTGATGGAGGATACATAAATGCGACGATGATCCCCACCCTTTGGAAGCTGTTGCCTTGGCTTGGAAGAGACGAAATTGATTCGGCCCCAAGGAGGCTTCACCAAGCGAGGAGGGAAGTTTTAAAGGTCCGAATTGGGCTGGTTTCGCCCAGGAAGCCCATACCATTATGGCAAGCACATTGTTGGAAGGGCTTATCTATCGGTCCAGCCACACTCTTCCATATGAATGGGGAGTGGGGAGTTTCTATCGGAGGGGGTTATGTGTTATTGGAATTGTTGATGAAGTTGTGTTGAAGTTTTGCATGGAAAGACTTATCGGGGGAATGTATACTTTACCTTGGGTTGACGACACTAAAATGCAAAGTGTCAGTCGTCTAGTTGAAGGCCTTCTGACTTGAAATGCGACATTGGCACTCCATCTGGTCAGATGAAGTGGTGGGAATCCTCCAGTGAAGAACAGCGGTCTCTGAAATCAGGAGTGATTGAATTGATAAATCATTTCCCAAAAAATATGACCTGTCACAATATTTCGGCATTGCTCTAACGGATGAAAATATGTAAAATATTTACTAATTATATTAGGTTTATTATATTTATATTGACCTGTCTAGAATTATTGGCATCAAAAGTCAATCAATTGGAACTAGCTGAATTGGAAATGGTTATCGGATCAATTTCGAATGCTTTCTAGCTTTGTATTTGCGATGGGCTGTCATTTGAATCGTCAGTTACTTTTCACTCATCGTTAGGGAGGAAATTGACCGAAATTATGAGTGAAAATGCTCTTCTGCTGTGTGGGCGTCACTCATTTTTCTAACCGTCACTCACAATAAGTCAGTTACTCTCAATTTTTGAGCAGAATTTTTACTCAAAATATTTTTAAATTATTTCGAAAGGTAATATTTCTCCACATGTGCCGCGTGAATATTTTTTGCCCATTAATCAAAGCTGTGATAACTTTTGTAAGCAGTGCTTTAGAGCTCTAATTCCGATATAACGAGGCAAGCACGCCAGAGTACATCTGGTGTCAGAACGTGTCTATCAAACAGATTACAAAATTTTCACTCAGTTTTAGCACTCCTGGACAAAAGGTTACTACTGATTATTGAAAAACTTCAGACTTACGTTGTTCCCAGAATCACTTGGCCAGATTATCCTTCCCAGTCATCTAACTAATTAACGTCCCTATAGCTTAGTCGCTAATGTTGGCGAGTCAATATTTGAGTCCCGCTTTGCACGTATAAAACTTAGGCTCGACTTGAGGGGATGTAGACCAGGTAAAGTCACATGCTAGAGATTCGATTTTCGAGAACTGTGCCTCGTATGACAATCGTCCTTTAACACCTGCTTCGAGTGCAAAACTACCCCCTTTGGCTATAGGCGTTTCCTACACAATAGACTGTGGTTCAGAGCAGATGTCCTCTTGACAGCCCTTCGTGTAAAACTAATTATTCTCACTACACAAGGAGGGCCAATCAATATTTTATAGCCCTTGTAGGATGGCCTGCTATAGCCCCCGAAGACTATCAATTAAGGAGGATTAACTGGCTCTTAAAACCTGTGATTTCCTCTCAAATATAGCACACATCACGCTACTATACCTTGCTGTACCTGCTCCTAATAGGCTTATTCTTCCCGTCCGAAGTTTTCTGAGGTGATAGTATATCTATCTACCTGAAGGTGGCAGGAGTGTGCAGATGGAGTATGCGCCATCTGTGCGTCAAGAGTATCACTATGTTGTAAATCGACTGCTATTCTGCCAATTTTGACAACGTGTTCACTAGTTTACCTACTAAAACCCGTCTTTACAAATATTTCGGCCGGACCACCTGTTGGCTTTTTAAATCACAATATTTGACAGCCATCTTCTGGCTTGTATACAACCATTTTAGCATGCTGTGAACCATTGGGCCGAACAAGGGCCGGCAACATGGAAGCAGTTGCAATTACACGATTGTGAGTGATAATTACGTGAGCAAATTAACACGCGGGAGTCGGAAGCAACTTTATCTGTCATCTAATTTCATATGTTGATTGCAAGTCGCAATGGATTCGGGCTGTGATGAAAGGGCGTTGGGAATCTAGGGGGTGGTAGGTGGGCTTTGATGCTCATTTTCTACTGATGATGATGGACGCCAGTTGAATAATTCACCCCGTTCAATCATCATAAATGGACAAATAGAGTTGGCGAGGATAATTCCACCCCTGTTGCTCATTTTCGCAACTGGTCTACTGCAATATCCCTGAAAAAAATGGCGAAAAGCATGTTCGCGTAACATGAAAGCCGACGAAAAGTTTGCGGGATTCGTCCGACGGGCTAATCATAGTTTGCGGTCCGCCACGTTTGTAGAGCAGCGGTATAGTTCATATCCGGATTTAATAAATTCTGGCATATATTCCGGGACGTTTTTCGGCCGCGTTTCCGCCCTGTTGGCTTATTTAATTTTAATAAACGACTTGATGCTTCCGGAATTTACTTGATGCACCTTCAGCAAAATATACGGTTCTGTATACGAACCAGATTCGTTGTCTTGTTGGTGACTAATCGACCTGACGACTGTCTTCTTGAGACGTGAAACCTTCAGGAGCAAAACTACCGTCTGTTCCTTCAGGGCAATTGCTATATGAATCGATCAGGACTCAGGTTCAATGCAGGTAACGAATTCCGACGCCGCTTCGTGTAACTGCCTCAAATCAAATTCCTTCCCTCGGCTTGCGCCACCTTACTCCTGCGGAACACACAAAAAAAAGAAGAAGGAAGAAGGAAGAAAACCTGAAGGAAGAAAACCTATAAAGGGTGTCAGCACAGAAGATGTAACCCGACTGCTGTGTGTCCCGACCAAGCTAGATTCGGTTGCTGATGAGAACTAATTAAGCGGCTTTAGAGGTAATTAGGCAGATAAGGACATTTGATTTAGTGATGGTGAAAAGGCTTAAATTATATTAGCGACTAGCTTTTTATTTATTTACTATAATAGCCAGTTAAGCCTTTAATCATATTTTATTTTTATGGGTTTTTTAAATGGTTTTCTTTAAGGTTTTACCAACTGCTTGAGCGAGGATCCTTTAGCCTTTGTGCCTTCGATATGATGCCAATCCGGTCTGGGGCTCAGGATTTATGAAGACTGGGCAATTTTACAAGTGCGTCCCATGAATAGCTGCTTAATCAACGAGCAGGATTACATCCGGGAGCATGAAAGACCGGATTATTACAGACGGCTTTTAAGGTTTCGGTCTCAGGTTGGTAATGCCCACAAAATGACGACAACCCAGGATTGACTTTTTCACAATATATATATTGTGTGACCCATTTCCTCCAGAATCCAAAGTTTCCAATGACAACAGACAATATCCGAAGTTCGAGCTAAATTTTCCAGCGATTTCTCAGTATTTACATTTAGAAACCTCGAGACAATTAGTTTCTCAAGCCACGGTTACCCCTAATTTCGAGTCAACTAGCTGGAACAACACTAGAGGTCCATATTATTGCGCTTTTCCTTGTACAGCTTTTCCAGTGGAATGAGCAAACCTGACGGATAAATATTCATTCAGCCCAGAGACCGAGCCCTGTTCTTACGACTTGTTTAGAATTCATCAGGCCTGGTGGAATGACAAGAGGCCTATGGTAATTCCTGAGGAATAATTTCCTGGGTAAGCGGCGTGGTTTGGGTCGACATGTCCCCAACGGATTATTCTTGTCAATCCTGGTGGCTTTGGAGAGAAGATAGGTAAAGGAAACCCCCACCTTAATGAATCAAGGGAAGGATTGTGATTTGGGTTGATCTCCCGCGGAGGAAAAACTATCAGGTGTCTGTCAGGGGGTTGAAAGTTTAATGGTGGCGAGATGGGCCTAAGGTGAACGGACTCTGGGTTCTATATCATTAGTAGAAAAAAATGGGGCACTCCGATTGTTGGCTGGGCTTAAAATAACCGCTAGCTATTGCTCTATTGCTCATTGGGGACGGCTGAGAAATGCAAAGGTCACCTTGTAAAATATAATTGGCTTGTAGGTCCGTGTAATGGGTATTCACCCCGTGGGTCATGACCTTTATTCTCGCTTCTAATGAGGACATGCATAAACCTAGATGTAAGCCGCCTAGGGAAATTGTTGCAAATCAGAGAACGGATGTTGGTCATCCCCAGGCGACACTTGCACATTATTTGTGGTTATTCTGGGTCTTCTATATGTAATGTTGTAGAGATTATATACATGCGGATCCACGCCGCCAGGCATATTCAATTTCATTGATACAAAGTCTACGCCGAACTTTTTTCCTAAATAAATAAGCCGAGGTTTTGCGACGATTCAATTAAAGTGGGACAAAGGAATCGACTCTGTGCAACGGTGCATGAACTGCAACAGTGATAAGGTGGTTCACAAGTGGGACCGGATATCTTCAATGGTCGTTAATTCAAGCATACAGTTCACTTTAGAGTTCGTACCTCGCGCATTATAAAAAAACAGGGTCCACATTAATTTCTAGGATCCATCAAGTACCTTCTCGAATGTTTCCAAATCACGAACTGTGCGCTGCACGAATTTCGTGTCGGCAACCTCTCCTCAAGTTCCAATATTTCTTCTTCTATACCACACCCCTTTTTGTCTTACCCTCACGGTAGTTGGGTAGTAGTCGAATTAGTTTTCCCCTGATCGATAGCGTTATCCAAGCTTTTGACATAGAGGTAACGAGTTTGGGATCCTCCTGAGTCAAGTCGGATAAGACCCTGTTACCTCCGATAAAAAGTTCATAGGTCGATCCTAAGAAAATCTCGATATTCTGGACCACATAATTAAATTAGTTTTGAGCTAGATGCGGATAAGTGGGTATGTTTTTCAAACAAAAAAAAAATCGAAATGTGATCCTCCAGTAAGTAAACTTTTAAAATGGAGCAGGCTTCTCAACAACCCTTCTTCAGGTTCCGGTTACTATGTCCTCTAGTTTCTTTTGCAAAAACATAATTTTTGTACCTCCAGGGTTCGGATAATGAGTCGTTGCTAGGAGGAAAAGAAAAAGTCTAGTGTATCGATTGCTACCAAGAAAATTTGGGCTCCTTCCTTTTGTGGTGCCTCTCAAGAGAAAGGGGATTTTGGCGAATTTAGAGGCACTCAAAATGATTCCGGCGCGATGCAGAGACATTGTTTCATGCCGCATCTCTAGAATTCCCACGGCCCAGAAGAAGCTCAAAAAAGGGGGGCTTCAATATCTGCAAAAAATTTGCAAAAAAAGAGCAATATTTTTTGAGCACTTTAAGTATCACGCAAAGGTCCAATAACCTGCTGGATACATAACAGATAAGAGGGTATGTAGGTCAAATGCGTGGTCTTTGTGTCACGCTTCTAAGACCTATTTAAAGCAACCCAGAAAACCGGGAAGGAGAAAATTGATTAATTAACGACCCCCTTTTTTTCATAGCGGCCATGTTATTCTCTATGAATGATGTATAGAATGAACATCCATTCGTGCAGCTGCTTCTCAAGATCCTTTGGCCAGCTTGATGGATGGTCACATTGGGACGGAGCGGATTTGCGCCCGGTTTCAACACTACAAGCAAAACCCATGTTTCTTGTGGGGGTGAGCCATATTGCCTCAGCTCAATTTGTTGCGGACAAGAACTGTCCGATGAAAAGGCGAGAACAGTACAGGGTGTTCCAATAATGTTCAACTCTGAGCTGATTATTTTTTGGAGCTTATAAAATATATGTTTTTTTTGGAGCTTATAAAATGTCGTGGAAGTGGCCATATTACGTATAGTGCACTGTAGAAAATAGAGGCTTCTCCTAGCTGGAGAGGGTAATTTAATCGGCTCATCCGCCAAGGTCCTTAGGGGGAAGATATCCGGCAGCCTGACTGCGACGACATTAATGTTGGAAACGTTTTGGTCCGACCAAATTGCACGGATAGGAAGGGATGGAAAAATTGTAGTTATTAAACGGAGAAGGTGTGTTTTATATCTAGTTACGGGCTGTAATTGTCATAATTTAGTTGCAAGCTGAGTTTACTGTACAACAGTATCTTAAAGAGAGGTTTATAAACGGCCGTAACGTGCTTGGTAAAATTGGTTGCGTTACGTAATATGGGCGGACCAAAATTTGTGCGTTTTTCTTCATTTCGGCATGACCTTGACTGAGGTACTGTAACTAAATTAACATAGTCTGCTAGTATGGTCTGTGCCCACCCGGTTTTTTCGAGGTTTCTGCGGTTTTGGGCGAGACCGACAAAATTAAAGTGCCTTTTGGGAGCAATGCGAGACTGGATTTTTACGTGACCTGGGGGAGACAAAGTTAGAAACACCAAACACAGCCTTTTTTTGAAAAGAGAGTGTTTAATGATGCATGCAATAAGGTGCGGTCAACGGTAAAGAAGAAGACTCAAGTTAGTAAACATACCGACATGCTAAAAACATGTCGGTTATGTGTATATTATTACATGTAAGCAATCAAAAACAAGTCAGTTAACAATCTAAGCATCTAAAGAGAACCAGTAAAGATTATTATTTTAAAATATTTTACTTTATATCGCTAAAAATTATTACCAGAGCCAAATGGAGGATGACCGGGAAATGTGTCAATTATATTACGAGTACAACAAATCAAATATCATTGACAAAAAGGCCTGCCGGACGTAAAGAATGTAAAAGGCGTGTTTGGAATTTTAGTATCACGTATGTAGTGCATAATATTGATATTTAATAATTTATGTACGTAATGAAATTAGACAAACCTTTCACTTAATCACAATAATATTTAGCTACAGTTTTAATTTGTTTATTGAATAATATTATTGTAGCCAGTAATTTATGGCATCCCTAATTAGAGACAAGCCGATGTAAAGAGTAATGTTTAAAATTTACATTATTTTAATGAATTATTAATACTTCACAGCCCGATTCAATCAATATTACTGAAGTGGCGTCTTTCCTATGTTGATTTCTTTTTGATATTCAAATTGCAATGTATTAATCATAGCTTGAATTGATGATGAAGAAGTTACTGCCTGTCAATGCGTTATACAGCTTCAGACACCATCTACTTAAAATAATTTGTGCTTCAAACATTTGAATTGCACAACTCATGACTTTTAATCCCACTACGAGCCATATTGTCAAAGCGAACCGCAATCGATAGTTCGGTGCAATAATGGTTTTTGAAATGTATCATTATTCTGAATACTCTGTGGCAAGTGGTATTCATTAAATATCATCACGTTCCAACAACTGGGTCGGATACAACACCAGCCTGGTGTAAATGGCCGGAGAAAATTGTTCTCGCTCGCGTGGTTATTGCGTATACGGTCTGACAGTTGGCCATTTTCTTCTAATCTGATTGGAGAGGTTCAAAGCTCCTTAGTTGAGGTCAAGTTCCGAAAAATGTTTCGATCTCAGTGCCACAGTTCTTACTTGTTAAACTTTCAGATAATGCCAACAATGTTGCGAGACACTTATCAATCCAGCGCTATTTTTACACATTGCCTGTTATTTTTAACGCGATAATCGTTTTATTGGCAGATAGTAAAACTTACGTGCGTCTAGTAATCCTATCAGTTTCCGATCGCAGCTTCTAAAAATCCTCTAACAAGAAATGACACTTTGGCTATATGTGGGTTGACTTCTCTGATGTTGGGGTATTACTCGTGCAGTTTGTTTCTGGCCATTCTCAAAACGTCAAAAATGGCCAATTTGGTCTAGATGCCAATTTGGTACTAATGGGAAAAAGATGTTGATAAATGAGGATTATTAGTAGGTCAAAGGGAGGCAGTCCGCACATTACTGAAATCGATTCTTTTGTTTGAACTCAAACTGAAGAACTAGCGCATGTTATGGGCACAAAAGCAAACTATAGAGTATTATCCTGTGTTCTTGACCGAAACCAAAAGTTGGAAGCCTATAAACAAACAAAAGTACTGAGCCTGCACAAATAGGTTACATTTTTCATTACATGCTATGCACAAATGCGAAGTGTTGCCAATCCACTATTTTAACTCCCATCCTCTAACTGTGATTTAATAACACCAAAAATCACAGTCACGGCCTGTGATATATCAGACGACAGCTGTAAACCCCCTGTGGGGTCAGTGGAACTTGCGCAGGCTATCGTGATAGTATCTCTCTCTGGAATAAAACCTAGCGTGAGCTCGCCCTCGAATATATATATTTTTGTCAAGTACAGAAGGTCATCCCTCTCAAAGTCAAACATCTATTGACGTCCGTCATATCAGAGTAACTGCACATGCAACCAATGCCAATGACAAGAACGGAGATGTTTCCAAGTTAATCAAGGGTTTGCCAAAGTAATTATCAGGCACTCAATTTTCTTCATTAGGTGGTGGACATTGATATTAAAATGCAATATTAACATATTTCTTTTGGAACTCTCAAGTCTCAACCCTCCCCAGTTCATATGTGAGCACTTGAACAGTGTACCGGTATGAACACATATACAGTATATAGAAGCTATAGCATACATACTGCACACTCCGAGCTGAGTCTATATGCTTTCCGCCAGTTTTTCTCCCATTATTTCACCAGGCCTATCACTTTTTCTTTTTTTTTGAAGTGTACACTGCTAAAATTTTTACTCCATCCGCACACTGCACCACCACCGCCGTTTCACAAGACAAACACTGATAACTAAAAACAGAATATATGTGCCCGTCCACCTCTGCTGGTGTGTCCCGTGCTTCATCCGACAGCTATATGCAGGACGAAAAGTGACAATCTACCAAACTGCCTGACGCAGCATGCATCAGGTATATGAAAATGAGGCGCTGGAGAATCCTCGGTGCCACATGAACAACCCACCTGCGTATCATCCTCTGCACTCATCAACGGCTAGCTGGGCACAAATCCTTTGCAAAAAAAAAAAAAATATGAATGTGCCATTATGCAGTGTACTTCGGCATTCATTGTGTAGCCGAGTGTATTGCGCGGGCCAGTCATTATCATTTGGCGTAAAACGGCAGGTTGAATTTCGCATGTTTTTTGTGTATGATTTATTGCAGGTGTTGGGAACTGATTAGGGTGCTTATGTGGTGGTTTATTGCGACGTAAGGTGTGTGAGATGGGTTGAAAAATTGTGGGTGGTGCAATGTGCTCGGGTTCTGCGTAACTGTAGCTGTACAGTACACCATGCTGAAAAATTATACCTTGTCAACCGGATATTACTTATGGCACACGGTACAGTGCTAAAACAACGTAATCCACATTTTAACTTTTTACAAATTAGACTAACAGTGCATATGAAACTGCGTCTGTGTTATTTGCTAATTATCTATTTAATAATATGCTATTTTATTCTATTTACAGTACAGTACATGTGCTGTACAATCAAACAATTATTTTATATATTTACAAAAGATCAATTTCATTTGCATTCAATTAGTTCATTAATATAGCGTTATATTAATGCTGATGAAATGCGCCTTTTGTATTTATTACAATATACAGTATTACGGCGCAAGTTTTATTAAATGGTTTATGCAGCTAAAATACAACAGTTAAAATAATAAATACCACCAAATTTTCTACCTATTTGATATTGGCAGGGTTTTTCTGCGGAAAATTCTTCTGTAAGATTTCTTCTTCATTTCCATAATGATAACAAGAAGGGCAAAAAAATCAATCTGGACAATATTTTGACGATTCAAAAAACTATGATGGTGTTAGTAAATTATAATCCAACTCATTTAAAAAGTTCATCAATCATTCCTGGTCATTTTTATCCCCAAAAAATCCCCCATGTTGACACATCGCATGACAATAAAAGCAGTATGCTTCCCAACTTATTAACAACCCGGCAAATCCGACTACGAAACCCCCGCATTTTGAAGTGGTCCGGATGAAATCCATTCTGATACATGATTATTTCATCATCAAAGCGTGCTAAGCTGATGAATAGTAATGAGTCGTCAGGTGGGGATGCAACACCCCCCCCCCCCCTCTCTTTATCTCTCATGCCACACGCCCTAACCTCCATTTCCCAAATCCATTGTCGACTACAAAATGAGGCCAAAAAACTGCCAGATAGAATTGTTGACAACACTATTTTGCAAGACTCTAATGCGGATATTGACAAAATCGAGTAAATGACATCTGGAGGACTATTCCGCACTATTTCTGGAGGATGTTGGAGGGAATAAACGAGCAGAGATATTTGTCTCTAGGCAACTATAATAAGTGAAACCCAATTTTCTCGTGGGAGTGCTCAATAGGAATTTATAGGCCCAGTGTCTGAGGGATAAGGACTTGATGGCCCCCCAACACTAGAAGAGAGGAAAAGGTTTCAAGTCCAAGTCGACCCGTATATTTCCCCCCGGAGCACAGTTGTTTTCCGGAGGGGGGGGGAAAGGGGCGTAAACAGCGTAATAAATCGGGGAAGTGTTTATTCAACTGATAGTGCCCCATGGTGTTGGGAGACTCGAAACAAAGGGTTGAAACTTTGCTGTGTGCCAGTGGACCGATAGTGATTTGGTCGAATCACCATTGCATTATCTCTGTGTTTGGGAGAGGACTTACCACAGGAAATATTTGAGGCGGAATCGGTGGGTTGGACTGACCACAATGCAACGTCAAATGTGTGTGATACAGTTGCTGGAAGCAACAACCATCGGTATACTAAGCTGCTCAATTTTTTCAAACTTCAATATTGTAAAAATTAGCTGGCTGTATTAGGTGTATTTAGACTTTAAACTACTTATTACCTTCTACAAATAGAAGGTAATAAGTCGTTTAAAGTCTAAATAAACCTAATACAGCCAGCTAATTTTTGCAATTGAAGTTTGAAAAAATTGAGCAGCTTAGTACCGAATATTTTAACTTCATTTTTCTTCATATATGACTGGCATAAAATTTGCATCATATCCTAAAGAGCATCACAGCATATACGCTTCTCATTAGGACGGTCCGAATGGTGTGAAGATTCGCGAAAAAAATTAATCGGAATTTCATTAAATGTGTAATATACGACTGGTTAGTAATATGGGAGGGATCGAAGGTATTGTCTGCCATTCGATGGAATTTAGTGCGCGGAATTTCCACATGTCTTTTTGGAGGCTTTTATTGGGAACACCTGGCCCAGCCAATTTCTTGAAACTCATCATTAATGTTCGTAAAGAAACTTTTTAAAAGTCTGCAAGGAATGTATTACGTGCTATGAACAGTTCATAAAGTAGAAGCGAATCCCACAAAAATGTGAAGGCTATAAATTACAGTCCCTACGAAATTCTCACATAGATCTCCATGCTCAATCCAAGCTAGTTATTAATCTTCAGTTATGTATTATGATTACCTGCAGTTACCTACAAGCCGGAGAATATTGAAAACACCAGCTTCATCTCGGCGGCCATTTTTTTGCCAATGTGACGAAAGAGAGAAGATCGTGTTACTTTTAGCAGAGTGGGCAGAGGTCGTCGTGAATGTGATTTTCGATAGCTCCTGCCACCTTGTGCAGTTGTGCCATATATAGGAAGGTACACTTGCCCCATTTCCACTTCTTTACCCTACATAATTAGAAGACCTGCTTAATATCATGTATACTCACAAAGGTCTTTGATATTATTCTGGACGGTTATTAACCTGCTTGGGTCATTCGTGTCCCAGGTATAAACTTCCACCTTTATACAGCAGACCCGGCTCTATAAAGAGGTTTTGAACTCTATTTCCCTCCAACTTGTGCACACACATTTAGCGCCGTTGAACCCTCGAGCCACAAACTTGCCTTGCCATTTGTGGGGGCGGGGGAGGGGGGGCTTGTATACAGTATACACACAGCACACTTTTGATGGCAGTGCCCCCATGTAAGGTGCTGTATTATATAACTGGTCTGCGGGGCTGGGGCTGGTATTAATTGCTAACGTGTAATAATTTGTTAATGTATTCAGGCACTGGGTGCCTTATTAGTGAATTTTGTTCTCATTTGCAGCAGAGTAGTTGGAAAAATGCGAGCAAGTTCTTCGTGAATTTTTTATTATACCCGGTGGAAATTCTGCGGACATTTTTTTTTTGGGAGCGATATGCGAGTCTGCGGAGATATTACTGTAGGATGTGTGCTGTAAAAGTGAACATTTTCGGCCCGCGTTGCATTGTCAAGGGTGAAGTATACTTGGCCATCATTGGAGTGCCTCACACACACACACATGCATACATTTATGTGTACTTGCGCTTTACCTTCTAAATTATTTTTATGCGCGTTTCATTCAACTTGAATTAGCGCCCGTGGTACACTTTCACGTCGCTCAATAACAATTCTTATAGAGAAATATTTATGTATATTTGATCCATTAATTTCGTCAAATTGACCAAAATTGCTTTAGCTATTGATTTATTTAATCGGTTAGTACAGTAGGGCCTAGTATATTTTCACTGAGAAAGGGAAAGTGCATTGTGAGCTCAAATTGGGCAGAAACCTACATATAACTATTTCATTGATGTAAGTTAATAATAGTACAGGTTTAGCCCATTTAACAGCTGTTAATATTTTATTGAATAAGCGTGTTGCTAACTGTGAACAAGTTGTAGGTAATTAATGGCGTAATCAAATATTACTCGAGCAATGTCCAGAGTATGGTCAGTCCTATTGATCACACTTATGCACTGTAACAGGTCAGTGTTACGGTTGAGTGTGTGAGAGAGAGACACGAGCAAAATTACTTTGTGCACGTACTTGTCTGTCCTCTTTGAACGACTATTAGTCGGCAGACTTCCAATTTCGGGCGTGGCCCTTAACGCCACTCTCACATTAGATTTAGGGAGTAGAGCAACGAAGGCGTTGGCGTGTGTACCCTAAGTACTGCAAGAACGACGTCGTCATTGCCCAAATTCCAATGAGAGCAGCGCAATTAGTCATTCCTGTCGCGGTGGGCACATGCGATAATTACGTCTTTATGGTGCGAAATAGCCAAACTTGAGCAGCTACCGACGTTAATTCTGTCGATGTACTGTTGGAGTACCAGATGGCAACCTCACAATGGAAATGTCGTGAAGGTTTTGTTAGGTTAGGTTTTTGTTTTCAACATATCAGTAATATTTATTGATCAATGTTATCCGCTGTTAATGTGCACAGAAATCTCTCATTTTCGATTTGAGATATTTGATTTTCGAATCGGTTATCTTTCCAGCGCGAAATTATTTCAATATCGATTTGCGGTATTGAAATCCTGATATCGCACAGCCTTCCGATTTTGGTTTATCCATACCCTATATAGATGGGCTAGAACTTCTGAATTTACGTATTGGTTGGAGTGCACACAATGTGGTTTCAAATCCTGTAAACTTTGCCTGCATTTTGAGGCCTGAACAAGTAAACGTAGCTTAATCGCTGAGATTACCTAATATCGCAATGTAATTCAGACTGGTTCTGGGGAGACTGTGGAACACACCTGAGATTTAAGTCCGAAAACAAAACCGCAGCTTAGCAACCAAAGCTGCCTGCTAATCCTGGTTTTCATACTGTATTCCCTCCAGTCCACTCCCATGAAATATTAATTTCTATTAACTTTCCTTCCCACATCTTCCCATCTCAAAGGCTTCTAATATTTGTCGCCTTATTATTTTCATTTTTTCCCTCCCCCNCCCCCCCCCCCCCCCCCAACAACCCTTCTGCTTGATCCTCCCAAGGTATTTGCCAACTTTGATTGAGAAGAGAAGTGATTTCCTTCTCCCGAGGAGAGAGCTAACCAATACTTCGCACTTGGCAAACACTGCCAGGCTTTGGGATCAGGGATTCACTTAACGTCTGATCCTCTCTAGGTGATTTTAAATTAGTTATATACACATCCAGTAACCCATCATGCATTACAGGGATCGGTAGAAAACTTACACATTATTAGGACCCTGTTTTTTTTGTAATAAAAAAAAAGTTGGTAGAAAATTGTTAATAAGCGTGTCATTATACGAACGGCGCTGTGATCAAGTTTGTGCTAAACTCATTTGTAGGTTATCTGCCAGTTTGAAGGGCAATTTATGATCACCAGGTGATCCAACCTGCATCGTATTTTCTTCTACCCTGTAATACCTTTGAAGCTTCAAATAATTTATAAGGCCGCGACCTGTCGTAAATAATGTATTCGCATTGTCCTCCGACTTGGAAATCGATCAGAAGCTGCGGTTAGATTTCCACTGGGTGACCATACAAGAGATATATACTGTATACACGCTGGCCCTTTAATAAAAAAAATAACAAAGCGTGTAATAATTAGAGCAGTCGTAAATAATAGCAGCCACTTGTGAATAATAAACCTTTACTGCATTCTAGCATGCAAAATGTGTCGTATTGCCCAGGAAAAATATGAAAACAAAAGGGACCCCCTTTGCATGAATTATATAGAGTAAGCCGTATGATGTGGAGTCAAAACAAAGAGTGACGTAACTGTACCAAACTGTGACACTCGACCTTTTAGGATACGCCGCCGGTCCATCGGGCTTAGTGATCCAAGCTGACCAATAAATCCAAAAGTGGACATTTTTTGTGTGCATTTTATGGCGATTCTTGTAGCCATTTTACTTGCTATTAAATGATTGACTGAGGTTTTTACTTTCCGGGGTCTGCGGTGCACCATTGCGGTCAGTAAACTGGCAAGGTAATGACGTTTGCCTATTTTTGTAATACTGGTACGGAAAAGAGGGCGCAATCGATATGCCATGTGCTTTTATGTTACCTGGACCTGTACTGAACTTGTAATGTCAGCTGAAATTGTTGCACACTCCAGTCAAAAAAAAAATCTGCGTGCATTTCCCCTCTGAGATATGTAGTAAAGTGTGCTTAAAATTTTAAAGAACCGCTTCCCAAAGAGGGGAATTATGGAGCATGCAGCTGGTGCGGTCAAGGCATATACTGTAGAGTGAATGTAGCAATTGCTTACAGTG